>LUCH01002542.1:0-28726 GCA_013368495.1 Paragonimus heterotremus
TTACCTGGGAATGGACAAGCGTCGGTCACTTCCGTTTATAAATTTGGCGTTTGCTCTCATATGTTTCGCTTTTTTAAATCTACTACATCCACAACAATATAGATTGAACGTCACCCACAATTGATCGCAGCTGTCGCATTCCCATAGACTTTCCAGTCGGTCCATTTCGAGAAGAAGCAATAGACTCGAGTTTCGCCCTCATCAGAGCTCGTCAGTAGTAAAAATCATCGCCACTGCCGGGACTTGAAACCACAGACACGCTGTTCATGAGGCACACGTGATTACCACTGCGCCATTGACCTCACGTTAGGCACGACCGAATTATCACATGCTAAGTCTCAATTACTTTCGCTTGTGAGTAATGATCAGGTGATGCTCAATCTATATGAGAAATCAGAATCCCGCACCACTCATCACCGATCAAATATCGCTCAACAATTCAAGGAGTTCTGTGATTTCAACTTGGAGAGAAGTCCTAGTCAAGAGGTCATTGATTGGAGTTAACAGGCAGTAACTGTGTCTCCCCTCGAGGGGATCATCACTTACAAGCAACCGTGGTTGAGTGTTAGCATATGATAATTCGGTCGTGCCTAACGTGAGGTCAATGGCGTAGTAATAAACACGGCTTGCCCCATGAGCAGCGTGTCTATGGTTCAAATCCCGGCATTCGCGATGATTTGTGCTACTGACGAGCTCTGATGAGGGCGAAACTCGAGTTTACTGCTTCTTCTCGAAATGGGCCGGTTGGAAATGTCTGTGGGAATGCGGAAGCTGCGATTGATTGTGAATGATGTTCAGTCCACATGAAAAATCAAAATCCCCTATCACTCATCACTAAGCATTTGTATGATCCACCCGCTCAAAATGCACTAAAACGTTGACAGTGAAGTGATTTATCGTCACTCTCAGTGTTCGAAAATTGATATTTGAATTACAAGACGATAAATTAATCGTACTCAACAGACCATGAATAACTGTTTTGAGCATTCCGCAGGAACGCAGCACTCATCGTCGTTTTATCATATGGACTAATCGCCGCACGATTTTGAAATTAAACTAATAAACATCTCAAGGTGGAGCAAAATAGATCAGCAAAATCAGCCGCTGCTCAACTATCCCAATATCAACGTTCCGTTATTGTGCCTTCGTGCTATAAGTGGTTTGGAGAAGTGGAAGGCTTAACTGCATGATCAGATAACTCAAGAAGCTGCATTCGATTCCCTCATGAAGATTCGAATCAAAGATTGTCAAACGTTTTCAAAATATCAATGGACATTGGCGGTTCACGGAAACCTAATCAACGTGACCTTTACAAAGTTATCGAGTATCATGCGACAATAACGGTTTCGCACGTAACCACTTGCTGGTGCCCATTAGGAACTGCCGAAGAAGACTGATGTGAAGCAATCTGGCGATTTTCATTATGCCAAATGAACTTATTGTGGCGTTTGAATCCGTCATTACAGAGATTCATACGCTGATCGATATTCCGTCTCTGCAGATCTCCAGCTTAACTGGGCAGTTGTCTTAATGAATTTTCAGCAGCCGTTAAGATGTTGGTCAGTCGCTTTCAGACTATCTCGTTTTCTTGTTACTATTCACAATCTAACAAAGGTTCAGTCTCACTTAACAACTAGTCTTCGCTGCTTTGAAATAATCAACTAACAATTGGCTTTGCGGAATCAATGATAGGGCAATGTTATCATTACTCATAAGCAAATATGGTTGGGCGTTCAGGTGCGATGATAATTTGGCCGTGTCTAACGTGAGATCACTGTCGCAGTGGAGAGCACGGTGGCCTCATGAACAGTGTGGCTGGAGTTCCAGTTCTGATAGTGGTGAGGGTATGCTCTACTGTCGAGCTCTAATGAGATCGAAACTAGAGCGGTGCTTCTTTCTGAAAGAAGCCGAGAGGAAAGTCTACAGGAATGCGACAGGTGCGATCAATTTTGAGAAATGTTCAACTTGAAATGATCGCAACATTACTGGACAGACTAACTATCACGTAAGCTTTCGAAAGGACAAACTTGTAACTCTGAAGTTCACGCCGATCGTGCAGTGTCATTGAGAATCCTTTGGACTTGCCTATCCCTAACCCGTTTTTCATCAAGAAGTAGTAGTCACCCATGACGTATTAAGGGTTTGGTGCGTATGGCCGCCCGCAGATTGGAGCAAATTACTCCAAATCAGATACAGGAATACGGATTTCATTTTGTCCGCGAGCTGTAAAAGATTGGCGAAGAGGTTTTCCGTCGGAAAATAGGTTAACTTCTGCTTGGTATAGAGGGGAACTGAACAAGATGAAACAGCTTACTAATTTACTTTGAAGTGGAAAGATTTTCCGGCGAACAGTCAGTTTTCGGTTATTCATCATCGGGCCAAATACACAACATTTTATATCATCATTATGGTTGTCAAGCCGGCAAAATCAAAATCAATTAGTTACATAATTACGCCAGGAGATTGTGAATCGGAGGACAATTAAGTGATAAAATTGACCACCGGGGGTTTCGAGTAAGTCACGGGGGGCCATGGTAACCGTGGGGTATGTACAAATTTTTTCCCAGCGCAGTTGTTACTCGACCGTCGCAATTGATAAACGTACTTTTCAATGCTCAACCCAGTGTGCTGCTAACAAAAACATTGGGAAACCGAAAAATTAATTGATCATTCCTTACTCACTCGTAGATCGTTATTTTTACTGATGAACCACATATACATGAAACGGTGGTCCTTACAATTTATGCTCCAACGACATCCTTTTACCATGAAAAATTTGTGATAACATCTTGAAGACTGCATAGTAAACTTATTCGGACACTCCCACAAATATATTTCCTCATCACTATTGTCCGGTGATAACCCTTTGTAAAACACCACTTAACACAGTTGGGATGAACGGAACAGAGCATTTATAGCCATACGAATACTTACTAGCAAGTTGTGTTTGATTGCAACGTACTGCCATTATGCCATTTACAGTGGTGGTAAAACAACCAGCGAGTGATTTTTTTACTTAATTTTCATTCAAAAGTGTGCGTTTTATTTAAATCTTTCTAGATCCCTTCGTGTGTTTCCTGAGTGTGCAGATAGTAAAAATAAGAAATATGAGTAATGATCTCATGATTAGTTGATGGTATCAACTTTCAGTTAACTCTGGAGCATTCACTAATGTTTAAATACCTTAGGTGAACGGATTTGTGTGAGCACTCAAAGAAGCACTCGAAAGAACCTGCGCGCATGATCATGTTGCTTTTTCAGTAGAGTGTCCTCAGTCGTAGGTGAAAAACTCGTTTTGGTAGGTTGAATATTTTGAATTCAGTGATTTTCAGAACTAACATTTGGTATGTTACGTACATGCACAAATCAAATAGTGCGTCATCATGTAGTAGGGCATAGTCTATCATTCTCCATTTTCCGTGTAACCTCCCCAAGTTTGCCATAAATCATCTTTCACGGTTAATGCGTTTGGGTTCTTTAGGAAAAATCTAGACGCTAATCGATTTGCTTCCGAACGTGCATGAGGAAAGTCACAGGTAACTGGGCATTGTGTCTGTTCATCATTTATAGTGAAGACCTACTACATCCCTGTATGGATTATTCATCTCTGTTAATTAGCAGAAATCCTCTTTCTGATCTTTTCAACAATGAATTCTAGTTGATAACGTCCACCAAAGCTCATCAGGAGCTTCTAAAACATGCTGATCACTTCACGCTCCACAAAATCGCAACAGTCCTTGCTCCTTAAAATTTCAATGACAAATTCCGGCGAACTATGTCATCTTGCGTATATTCAAAGTCAAAGTCAGCAAAAAACACCTACACCGCCTTGCAGCTCCCAGACGCTATCATTTTGCTCAAGCTGATATACGTTGTATAAGCAACAACGCCAGGGACGTGGCGACATGAATGATGTAATTTCCGCAATGGGCAGTGTCATATTGAAACTGTTTACATAAGAACGGTATTGTTGCTCAGATAAGCACGTGTTTATCAGTACAAATGAATACTCATACGATCAGTCGAATTTGATGTTTAATGTCCGGACAATCATAGGGTTAGGCTGTGCAGATGCAGAAGTATACACCTGGATCAAATACACTGCCCTCAATCATATGGTAGCTGAGCGTCTCAGTGAGACTTTCATAGCGGCTCCCTCTGAGACAATTTTCGTGAACTACAACTTCGTTTTGGGCCCGAACGTAAACCCAAAGCTCGGTCCTGTCCTTCGAACCCAGAACGGAAACACCCAGCATTGTTTATACGTAATAATGAGCAGGGGAAACATTCAGTCGGTAGCGAAGTAACCGTAGAATGAAATTGCCGGAAGAATGAAGACAGATGCATCACATTGCATCTTCAGTGTTTTTGCACATTGACTGATGGAATGCCCAATTATTTTACGGGTTTTTACAGTTAAAATATTGTTCGCGCACCTACGATTGCATCCATCACAGGCACTGCGATATTGACTTGGTTATGTTAATGATGCTGCCAGAAAACCTCCGTGATGAGATCAAAACTAACTGTGTTTTCTGAACACTGTTCGTTTGCTTGAAGTTTCGACAATAGTATTCTTTTCCCGATTGTTCATCGCACGTTTCTGACAATGCTGTTTTTCCCGGAGCATGTTCGGCACTTTCGTCTTTTTGTTCAGCGTACCATTTCATTGGTTGATTGAACTCCTTAGACCTTGAATTTCATCCACGTTGGACGGAAAAATGCAACTGCCACTGAAGTTGGGAGATGGGCGTTATGTGTGAAGGATTCTTGATTATCGAATTCATTTTTTGTAGTTGTTGCATCTGACCGGACCTCGCCGTGTGCCTTGAAATCTGTTTAGAAGATAATGGAAAATAGGCGAACTAGTATGCTGTGATTCGACTGGGTTATTTCATGCATCATCATCAATCTGAGGTCTGAAAACTACCGAGATTCTGCATCCGCTATAGTGAGGTTGAAAGACATGTGATTGCAAAAAGACTGACCACCGTTATGCTCATCCCTCACCAAATCAATTTCGGACCATAAAATAGTTCTGATTCCCCATTATTTCATCAAATCTTAAACTCATCTCTGAACGTTGGCTGAATAATTGTCTCATGCAAGGAGCAAATAAGAAAATCAGGCCTATGTATTTCGGTCAAGCTTACCGATGACAGTGGTTGGTAGATATGACGATAGACTAACAATCAAATAACTCTCGTTGAGGACAAACTTACAGCGTCATACTATGAAAAGCATGTGAGTAGAAACAACAAAACTGAAAACGTCCGGATTTCACACAAGGCAAGAAGGAAGCATGCTGTTTAAAGTCGACAGGTTGGCTAAGAATAAAGGTTGTGCACACGCTGTACTTAACAGCGAATAGCATTTAGTCTCGCCACGAGAAAACAGAAACACTTGAATTCCAAAACTAGAGAACATATCGAACGAGTTCACCGTGTCAACAACAAGGCTTGTTCTTGCGATATGACAAAATTAATGTGGTCCCGTTTTCATTTCATAAAGCCACCGTTTTCCGCGCTGTTGCACGAATCGATTGATGGGGCTTCTGTTCTGTTCGTATTTCTACAGTCACCGGTTCGTCCCGCCGGTTTTTGCGTCATTGCGACATAAAATGACCTCTCAGAATGTGATAGAAGACGACGCAATCTTGGTTTTGGTTTCTAATACGACTGCAAATGCGAATGAGGACTGTTAACTGGGTTCCCCTTGAGATACATCGTACAGTTCAAGTTCACTTGAATTTCCGCCCGAGTTAGGCAACCCACGTATTTAGATGCGAAATTAGCTTCATATATTCGTACCCGTTTATTAGAGTGTTGCATATGTCAATGGCATTTACGGAAGAGTCCAATAATCATAAATGGAATGATGTGAGCCATTTTATTATAACAGCGCGCGGAGTTTCACAGGCGACCAATTCGACTGGACAATCAGGTTGAAAATATCTTGCGAGAGATATGGGTCTTCAATAACTTATTAACTAGGTCGTTCCAGGAAAGAAGGGACCTATGATTACGGGCAGTTGCAATGCAATCGTGACCGTTATGGGGTAAAAAGAAAACATTAGTAGTCTTGAAAAATGTGAATGATAGTTTACAGAATAGTTTTCTGCGGTTAACTTAGGTGTGTGACTCAAATTGATACCGTGTTAACCATGCTCACGTGTGATTGAGGTGCAAATGAGTTATCTACGATTACTTGTGTGTTGTTCTGGATCAACAAAATGTATTTTTGAACAATTGACTGGAAAACTTCAACCCACTTGCATTAGGTATCGATGTTCATGAAAGCCTCATATAAACAGATCTGCGAAACGTGCAAGAAACTTCATCTACCCTGATTGCCTGGAGAAGGTTAATAGCAAGTAGCAACGAGAACTGAGTGAATCCATTTTACTATGTTACAGCAGGAGTTGAACAGCATGTCTGAGAGCAGTTATTTACTCACTTCTCCAGCTTGTTAGTTCAGTATATTGTACGATACAGGAGGGCAGTCGCTAACATTAATTTTCGTACGCATACGTCAAATCGTACAACCGGACAACGAGGGTTACGACAACTGTCAATGACAAGAATCACAATTTTCTTTTGTTTTTGATGGATGACCTCACAAGCATCTTTCATGTTGCTCCAATAAGTGGATTCGGTGGAGTGAAAAGAAACAATGCTTCAGACATTTTTTATGAAGCAGAATTTTAGATCCCAATAGATGATTCTTACATACTCAATCAGAAAATCAACCAAACCATGAAGATGGACCTCACCAAGCTGGCATAGATACACGTTTTCTGTGAACTAACAAAGGTTTTCTCAACTATGGCAAGTTGGCGAGATTGAATGGAATCTCATATGCAATCTCGCTGCAAGGTAGGTTGCAACGATTGATTTTGTTGTTGTCAATGGTGCTCCTTGACTTTCTCCAGAATGTGCAATAGTTACCATATATTTCTTTTCTCGTAGGTAGAGATCTGTTTTGGTCTCATTGTGTTCATGATTTTCTGAAATATCAGATAGTCATTCCGTATGGAAGCATTTCGGGAAAACCAGATTTCGGCTCTAACTACCCTGTTGCCAAATCTCGAGTGATCAATCCACTCTAATTACATTGCATCTGTTACAATCAGAGTCATTGCTAAGGCCGAAAGTAATATGTCCCGAGTTAGATGTCTGTTGGTGGCAGTTCATAATGAGATTCTTATTGGTGACACAACAAACACTATGAATGTATCGACTATGATACGGAACCTCCTCAATGTCTATATTGGATTTATATCTCCTCAACTTGTCCACAAATATGTCGACAAAGACGAAACACAGAAAGAGCTGATTTGCACTGCCTTTGCTCAACGATCGATCTCATTTGCAAACAGAATACCGAACGAACATTTCACGAAACGCCCGCAATCGATTAAGCTCATTCTGAGCGACTTCTACATTAAGTTTAGTCTAGCATAATCACACAAGTAGTTAATTGACTCGGATGGTTGCAAGCTGTCAATGAATCAAGCTACGTAGACTGACAACAATCTCTGGCCGTTTACGTGAAAGTTGAAAATTTGAATGACAGGAAAGCGGATAACCTTTGACTGCTCTCACTGTGATGGGTCTGGGAAACTTGACCAGTAACTCAACAAGAAAAATTAAGTTCCATCAAATAATCGCACCAGCAATGAATGGAGATGGTAAGTTGTGTAAACTTTCGATGAAATACAATCCACAGAGCTGAATTACTGTTTCGGTCATGTAGATGTGCCAACTATAAATAGTTGTTTTTAAAATTCCATTTTCCTTTACATCCATAAGTCAAAAACGCTGACAACTTATCAGGTGAGTTGCCATTCTGTTAACTGCCAGCTAAAAGTGTTTGTAGTCGAGCAAATTGTTTCAACGTTGACAGAAAGTGAGTAATTTCATTAAAAACAAGCCACACTTTTGGAAGTTTAAGGGTAAGTACCAGCGCCATGATCTGCACACTACCTGGGAATATGATCGTACAAACTGGTTGTTTGTGTGTATAACTAAATTGGACAACTAAGTTCTCACTAGCTCTGGCCCAAGCACAGACCCAGTGTGATCCACAACTTTCTTTTGGTTTCAATGTATATCGAAGTGAAATCACGCATCTCAATCAAACAACACACATTATATCCAGTTTCAAAGCAAAATGCTCCACCATTTTTGGTGGTATTCGGTGCAGTTGCTCGCAAGAATAACTGATTCGTCAGTCCGCAAGTTTTGGCTGAACAACGGAACAATAAGTGAAGAACCTGTGTAATCTTGATCCTGAGCGAATTGGCAAACGCCGCAAAACTGAGTATACCTCATACTCCTCTCCCATCTTCAATCTTTAATGAGGTCATTTACGATTTGTGCTTAATAAGGTGGTTGTTATACCTATCATTCCACATCCTCTTTACACGGGCATCTATACGTTTCAACATTGTGTCTACAACCAAGGAAATCATGTGGTTGCTACATAAATCATTCCGAATTAACCACGTACAATTTCAGACGATGTCAACATTTTTCAGTGTTCTCTTTAAACCGTAAGATAACTCTATGCTTTTCTAGATTGATAGCTGCACTGTACATTGACAATCGTGCAATAAATTTGTGATTTCGCTTAATCCAATCACCTTCAGTCAATCCATACGGCACTTACCATTGGAGCTAACTTTAAATCTTTTGAGTTATAATTAGATAACTGAGATGCAAGGAGGAGTAAGAAGCATAACAAAATGTTGGACATCATTCTGAACAATTGGACAATTATTTTGTGCATATTTTTTCCTGTTGGAGGGAATATAACGCAGTTGGAGCGTGAAAAATCTCTCTGTAATTTCAATGAAATTCGCCAAGAATTTTTCAACTACTTTACCTGCAAGAACATATTAACCACTCTTCTGGTGAGTAATATAGTATGTCTGATACAACAAACGCAACAAACTCGAATGGCGTTCACTCATACAAGTTGTTTTGTTTCGTATATTCGTGAACCCTAGTAAATTGTTCTAACACTAGTTGAACAAAAACTGGTTCGGCGTTTGTAAATGCGGTCCACGTTCGTGAGATGTATGAGTTTTCTGCGTTTAGAAAGCAATATTAACGTCAATTAGATCCTAGTGGTATTGCAGTTACCAGTGCGGGGAACATATAATCAAGACTATACATTCTGAGTTCATCCCAGATAATCATCTCGTATCTGCTTGTTCTAGAGATGGAACTCAACTTTCGAATACTATGCAAATGTCTACTCACGACACACATGTGAGAAGGATCTTAATATTCCGGGACCATATACATTTGCTGAAGACAAGGGATTCACATATACGTGGACTAAATTGGACAAGTACGCACAGTAAGTCATTATCTGTAGCAGATTGAATAATGAGGATTTCGCACTTAATTATCTCGAAATGCATCACAATTACTATTGAATATGCATTGGAGACGAAATAAATATTATGGCGACCAACGTTTCTGACGTAGGGCTGAGATGATTGCCTGGATGAAGAAGACGAAAAACAGAAGGAAACTTTTGACAGAAATCAACAGTTTTCAGATCCCCGAAAGATAACAAGTATAGGCATGCTCACATCAACTGCAATAAACTCACGTAAGCCTTGAACTTATACCCTTGTGTGAGCTGTCATCTGCAACTGCAACTGACTATTCCTCAAACTATAATTAAGCGGAACATGATTGAGTAAACAGCTCGTTTTCGATTGCTCGTGATCACATGAATTTTATAATGCTTCCGGTACAGGAGCTCAAAAGCAATGTCAAATGATTTACTCGAGCTCTGTATGGATGCTTTGTATGGATGCAATGAATTGTTACTGATCGTTAACTGATTTCAAGATGTGTGCATGTGTTTTAATGCAGTTAATAAGAGAATGAACAAAACCGATTGGTTATGTGCACCAAACTTACTGTTGTGCAGAAACATTGTCATGATGTTTGTATGTACTGATCCGCTTAGCGTCGACGATTAACTGCGTGTGGGTTTTATCGCACGTTTATTGCTTCCGCATCATCTTTACATATTGCTTATGATAGTCGGGCTGTTGCGTGTAAAGCAGTAGTGTTAATCATCAAGCAGTGAATATCAATGTATGCACAACCATCTTATCATACGCCAAAACAAGTCATGTTCACTAGCGAGAAACTTTCAGCACCAATGTTGTTAAACTTCAGCGAAGTGATTGGTGAGAGTCGTAAAACTGCTCATTTCTATTCGTGATTAAGCATGCTCAGCTAACAATGTGACACCCGATGCAGTACAACACAGAATACGTGCATTGAAACCTAACTATCCATTCTGAAACATGGGTAATACACAGATAGCATTTCGTAGCAAATATCATTCATTGCCAGTACCGTACAAGTTTGAATCGGCAGTAAACTTTATAATAAATATTAAAGAAATTGACTAGAACCTCAATGAATATTGCAATGAGTTTGCACACGGTCGGTTGTAATTTTTTTGTTTTCATACACATCTATAAACCAGTTTTTATCGGGAGTTGTGGAACGTTAGAAAGTATTACACAGGTGTTGGAACAACAACTCTTGACGAGCACTTCGTCGACTTTGTAAGTCAAACATTTTCTGGCACAGTGCAGATTTACCGATGTACTCGAGTTGAGCACTCACTTCCAGCGGATTTTTGAATTTTACGACTTTGTATCTATCAGTTTCATAACTACCTCAAATATTGGGTTCCGCGTACTATATCAATCATAAAGTTGAATAGTAATACATGATAGTCCCACACCAGATGAAGGAGCTTCTTTCCCGCTGAATTCCACTCAAATAAGAAACAAGCTGTGGAATGAATATATTCCGTGATTTCGGATAAGATTCCCTGTCTGCTGAAATCCATTGATTACAAAAAGGATCGATAAATATACTTCTCAAAATGCCAGTAGTTTTTAACTTATATATCTGCAGATAGTTTATGAGAATCAAAAAACTGTGTCCTTCTTTTCACTTTACCAACTACCACCACAACAGATACTGGCCAATCGAACTAAAGATGTTGGCTGTGATTATTACTTTTGTGACGGAACCACGTATATATCGTGCTTTTTCGACGTCAGGTGAGTTGCATAAGTGTAAATTTTGTATGGATGTAATGAATTGTTAATGATCGTTAACTGATTTCAAGATGTGTGCATGTGTTTTAATGCAGTTAATAAGAGAATGAACAAAACCGATTGGTTATGTGCACCAAACTTACTGTTGTGCAGAAACATTGTCATGATGTTTGTATGTACTGATCCGCTTAGCGTCGACGATGAACTGCGTGTGGGTTTTATTGCACGTTTATTGCTTCCGCATCATCTTTACATATTGCTTATGATAGTGCCGAATTGTATTCCCTCGCTCTAAATAAAACAACAGCATACATGCACATAACACATTAGTTCCTGTATATCATTCGTGAATTTTATGACGACTGAAGTGTCGAAGCTCGTCAATGATGTCAGTAACACCCTATCTCACAGACAAGCCCTTAATTCAGAAGCCACATGCCGGGTGTAGATACGAGCCACTATATTATCTGAGGCGCCAGTATCATTTTTATCCATCGACCTGAGAAAGCCTACATATCTGAATTGTCTAGGATTTGAAGAGTTGGTAATCTTTTGAAAGGCACAAATTGACTAACAACACTAGTTGGGCGTCTATCTTCGTTTCTGGTAGAACAATTAATCTCAAACTTCCATCCCGCGCGAAACACTCCGTTCAAAATAAAATGCAAGGATAAGGCAAAGTGAAATGCAGTAAGCCAGAAACTGCTTTCGAAAAGACGTTAGGATTTAGTGAATGATGCTCTACTTGGGAGGTCAACAAATCGATGCATAACGCACTCGATCACCAATTTCTTGAAGTCATTAACTTCAAACCCCGGACGTTTCAGTCATGAAACATTGAAAGACTGAGACTCAACTGCTTGGATAGATTCAAACTGATGGGGGAAATGCTGAATTGGATATACAATCGGTTCCTGGCAGCTTCGCTGATAACAACGAATACAAACAACCAACAGCGCTGTTGATGTCATCTGTTCAGAAGCCTGGGATCAATCGAACATTCAGTGGAAGGAAGCAACGGAAGCATTAGTTTCGGTAACCGTTGACAAAACTAGGCCAGGTTGGCTATTATGAACTCCGGGGATTCCTCTTCTTGTCAGCAAACTTATACTTATCCGGTTAAAATCTAAAGTTCTCGAAAACCCCGATCACTCGTAGTTCCTCGTTTCTTACAAGGTGACCGTCAGGGGATCTCTGTATCTCGAATGACAGCTATCTACGTGCCAAAAGTTGTCGTCACATTGATGGTTAACATTATCATATTGACCCTCTTCTCTAAAGGTCCCGTCGAACAGATATTGTCTCAGCGACATTTCAGCGCTTCGATTGATCTTAGTGACTTAATCGAAGGTAAAAATGTCTTAGCGGACAGTAAGTTTTCGCTTAACCATGATCGGGCAGATTAAAGAACAATCAACTATACTCAGGTTATCAGACGATCAGAATCAGGAGCGATTTTTCACGTCATTAGTTGCAACCGTTCTGATTTGCTGATCAATAATAGGACAAAACTGTCCACTGGAAGTTCGAGATGAGTAACAGGGAACAGTCGTAAGCGTGAAGCTTGGATAAGTTTCTCCTAATTTTCCACAGATAACGCAAATGAGCTTCGATTGTCTCGTTGGTGATTCTACCCCTCTGAGTTGGCGACTCGACGGGCAGCATTCCGGTGGGAGAAACCTGGTGCCCCAAGATAACAAGATGTGGGTAAACTGCATCCCAGAAGAGCTTCACTTTGTCTTTGGCCTGCCGTGTGGGAGTGGTGCTCAAAGAATATTTGAAAAAGTTGCCTAGCTGTGCGATAGACATAGTCTGCTCTGTCGGGCCACATAATGAGATCACGTGGTTAAGCATTTTATATTTAAGTTGTTTGTGCATCACAGTTAGATCTAAACTAAACTTCCAGTTACATCCCACTGTGAATCTTTTTAATTTCTTTCTCCAATTTAAAAATGGCCAATTCAGCTAGCATCTCGTTTCCTAGTGTCACGCATACTACCTTCTTCTTCGTAGATGTAAGCTCCATCCCCGATTTTGCCAGTTTCAAGGTGAAGGTGTTACATGTGATGGCCAGTGGTAACTAGATTCCTTCGCACCCAGAAAACTGATTTTTATAGATTTACATCAAAATCAAATTTAACTCAAAAGGAACATAATTGTTCTGGGTCCCTTTCTGTGAATGTCTGCTTTGACCAAAATGTCAGAACCACCAATCGGTACCACATCCCTGTAGGAAGTCAGTCCATATTTCTCTACCCCCAGTTTGTAGTTGAGATCGGAATGTTCTGTGTTCATCTAAGCAAAGAGACTAACCTGATCTAAAGTTCCATCACATACATACATATCGTCCATATCCCACTTGTATGACGATTGCTGTGCCCAATAATTTCGCAAAGCCTAGTTATTTGTAATATTGCCACGAACATACTTGAAAGAAATATGCCTGACGGTGACCCCGCGTCTTCGACGACATAATTTTTCATCAACTTCGGCCGGTATGTGTAACGTTCAATTAAATATCATCCGCTTTTTTGTGTCCTTGTCTAAGCTTAGGTATACACTTTTGAAAAGAATACACACTCTGAAGTTGTCAATGATTTTCGCGAGCCGCACTACGTATATCCTAGTAAATGAATCATGGTGTCCTTCTGCACAGTAAAATTTGATGATATGAGGAATTACAAATTCCATGAATCAGGTGTGACCTTCGTTCTTCCCTGTGAAACTTTGGTCTAACACATAGTCTGAATATTATCGCTTCAGTTGGTCAAGTTCGTCTGACTTCCTCGATCTCATTGGTTGAATCTTTCTTGTTTAGTACTCTGCGGAATTAAGGCGATTTACCAACCATATGAATTTACTGCAGGCGAATCGCCCTGTTCTTCGAAACATTATCTGCAAACCTATCTAATTGTGATTGCAGTAGACTATCCGCAATTCACAGGTCATCCAGTTGTTGTATATGTCGTTCAGCCAGGATACGGTTTAGGTGTGTCCGGTGTTAACACAAGAACAGAATGTTAGCCGGTTTACGCTTCACTATTGATAGTGTTATTTAAATGATGTTTAAATTATAAAAATAAAACAACAAATTATCATCTAGTCTGCTCGGCCGGATAGTAATCCCGAAGCGAAATCATTTGATTTGATCAGGATTACGCAAGTTTTCATAGTACAAACAGTGGTTATCGGTGAAGTTTCTGAATCACAAACCTATGTAAAAGCCAGACGAAGTAAACAACGGCATTCCAGATATTTGCTTAAGATAAGGTGTATGCTTTCATCCGAATTAGTAAACGCTCATCTGACAAATATTTAGTCACAGTAAGTATTTGAGTCTGTACGAACCTGAGTTAGTTTCAGTCTCGTGCATCAGACAAAAACGACAGTTACTTTATACGGGCCACCGTGGTCTATTCGTCCCGTTGGGCCTCCTATCACCAAACTATTATTCGGATAAAGAAGCCCAAACAGATTGCAGCGTTGTGAATCGATAGTGGCATTTGGGGCCGTTTCTGTTACAGTGTTGACCATCGGCAATCGGTAAATTCTAATAACGACTATCATACCTCCGTGATTAAATCCACCACTGAGAGTTGTGTGCTCTCCATCACAAACACACCAGTGGGTCATGTGATTCTGGTGTGCTGACGGCATTATGCGTTTTGGGTTATTCACGCAGGTACAGTACTAGTGAGTTTTCAAATAAGCATCTGCGAACGTGCAACAACTAAGCAGTTCCACTAAGGATTACGATCATTACACAACTGTACTGGGTACGATAAGAAAACCAAAACAACGGAGCTATAGGGAGTGGTATGACTTACAAAGAAGCTGGTATCAAGTACATTAGTGAAGATGAGAATAAATATGAATCGTACACGTATTGAGAAAAGAAATTGGGGCTGATTGATTTGCTCAAAGTAGTTGAGTACATACGCGTTTACAGGCCTATTTTGCCGTCTACCTGTTGCTAGTCACATAACGAAAATAGAGTCAATATATACGGCAGACCAAGTTGTGTCGTCTACCGATAATGGAGACGACGAAAACACTGTTGGAAATAGTCGTTCAACTCATGCATAATCCTGTTACATAAGTACGTAAAACTTCGTAATACTGTCCACGATATGTTTTCCGGTGTTTTATAAAGCTGAATGTCTATTATTCGATCCCTGTTTTTGATTGCATTTTGAGACCGACCTTCGGCACCGCTAAGGAGAAACGTCAGTACACTGTTTCACGTTAATCGAAAAATCTTATCCATTTTACTACAGTTGGAGTTCTATTGTCTGGTACAACAAACATGAAATATGTAATGATTCCTCACGACTGAAAACTCATTCGAAATGCAATACAGACAACACAAAGAACAAGCCGCAAGGTCTAGTTGACATTTGTTATAGCCAGTTTTTGCTTTTTTTCCTGACGTCAGTGACTGTATTACATTAAACCTTTTTCTGATATAACCCACCTACGTAAACATGAAAACATAATATAAAATGCAAGTGAAATTTTAAGACCCTAACGTTTGATGTGAACATGACCATTTGTATTAATCATGTAAAACCCCTCAGTAAAATGCATCTCATTTCGCGTGTTGTATCTTTTTGAATGTGAGTGGAGATTGTGGCTGGAAGAAGGTCGTGGGAGCATCTCTTCACACACTCCACCGAATAGCAAAAGATCTACAATACAAACTGTATCTACATTTTGCACGGCTTTGTCAGATCAAGAATCTCCGTTCGATTTCCCGTTCATTGGTGCATCCGTTATTAACCTAAGGAGATGTATGAACGGAAATCCGATTGGTGAAAAAAATGACTGTTTGGGAAAAGACAAGGCAGTAGTGGTATATTGCGCGATTTCGTTCGAAATGATTTCGCTGATTCTTACCGACTACATACCGCATAAATGAAAATTACAGTGAACGCATACAAGCTTCACTAACGAAAAGTGTCATGTGGAGGTATAACAATATCAACGCAAACGACCAAGATAGTGTTACTTTGATAAACAGTTCCTATTGTGCAGATCACGACGGCTTTAGTCAGTTAGGAACAGTTATTTCGGCAAAGTGTAGTATTTTGTTTATTTTGGTGCGCCGAGGTGATTGAGAATGCTTGTCGATTTCATTGCATTCTACACATAATGATGACAACGAAAATATATGCGACGATTGCGGGTAATTCACACAGAATTCACCATTACTCAGCTGATGATCGGATTCCATTTGCCGCTGGAAGCCATCACGCGGGCAACAAACTGAAAATAAAAACTACTTAATTCGTGCATATTAGGCCCATGCAGACGCACATTGTCTGATTATCTGACAAAGTTTAGCCGTTCGTTGAACTTAACGATCGATATTAACAGTAATATATCTGTCAGTTTTGAGTTGACAACGCAAAAACAAAGTTATATAACTATTCTTCTCCACCAGCTGGGGTGTTCTCAAAGCATGTCAGCTTCTCTGTTCAGATAAGTCATATTTTTTGTATTGATTATCATATGCATGCTGTGGATACGCCTTGCGGGTTGCATGAACGTTGTTTGCTGATATATGTCCAGACGTGTTATGCTGATATGCAAATCACTAAAAATCACGTGGAGTTGAAACTCACGCGATTAATTTGTTTTGAAAAGGTTTCGTGGGATTTAAATGGTGCAAGGAGGAAGGCTACTGTATAATGGGTACCGTGAGTTGATTCCGGGACATGCCTTGAGGCTCGTCCTTGCCTTAGTATAATGCAGAATCGACGAATGCATCATTCTTCGTACCTGCCAAACTGGAGTTAGCTTTGACTGAAGCCAGCAAGAACTCTATCGATGTCCCAAAGCAAGCAAAACTATTTGACTCTCCACAACCCAATTAAGCATGCATATATACCTAACCACTATAGAGCTATGCTAGACACAAAAGTCTTCAGCTTATACGCAGTAACCGTATGCTAACTATTAAATAACGTGCACTATCCTAGATATTTCCCTTTCATCTGAGACTCCTCATGATTAAACCGGGTATATTCACAGTATTGGTACAGACTAAATGATGGGTGTTCGTTCCTAACTACTTTTAATACGCAGAGAAACGTTGTGGTTCATCACATCGTGTGAACTGCTCGCCAGAAAAGACGAAGCGGTGGTCAGTGCATGCGTGTGGATAAGTCGTATTCTGTAGTCAGTAATGACAGGCTCTATTTTTGTTGAGGTCAGATAATGTTTGTGGCTATCACTCTACAAGCCCATCTGAATAGGCACCCTAATTAACAAGTCTATTATCTGTTAAACCGTATTCCAAACTATTGTGAATTAGACTAAATTTCTATCATGCATTTAACTGAATGGGAGAAGTCAACCTGTCGTCGGACTCACAAGAAAAAAGGACATTTTGTAGCAGATATTTAGCCCATGTATCTCGTTTGTTTCATTTTCCTTTTTTGAAAAACTCCTTGAAAGCAACCACAACATCGACAAGTGCTTGTGTGTACTTAGTGCCCTTATCAACCTAACAGTTTTATTCCACATTTCTACTGAAACGCCTATCCAACCTCCGCCAACAGTTTTGAAGCGCAACGTGGTGTTTCCACATCTCAGGGAAAAATGCAGCCGTGGAGGAATTTACAAAGCACTTATATTTACCGTCCACATGAAACCTTACCCGCCGATCAGCAGGAAGAAGGGAGAATTGTCACTTCAGAAGAATGCCACTTGCTTGTGAGCTTCTAATTGGAACAAGGTAGTTATTACTCCTTAATAGGTAGAGAGAAATTAATTGCATGTTAAAAACAGACAACATGAAACAGGACTAGACCGCTTAAACTTCTCGACTAAGACATTGTCGACGACTCTTTTAAGATGGGTGGAAATCAGCATTCACATTGTTCTACTTCATCCAGCCAATTAATTTTCGAAAGCAGAACTCTGCCAACTATTACTTCTACAAACACAAGCAAAGATGTGATGTGCATTGTGGTTGATTCCGGAAGTATGTACACACTGTTGGACATTTCGTTATGCGTCTATTCTTATCTCTCACTTGGAAAGTTTTGGCGCAATGCACGAACATCATAAGCGTAATGTCGTAGAGGCTCCCACGTAAGTTGACAAATTAATACTGGAAGCCATCCGCTAGTCGCGCAAACAACAGTCAACTAACGGAGGTTGGAAAGTACGGAGAAGAATTGAGATGAGCTCAAGCTCAATTACTTTAGCAAATGTTAGGAAACTGGAATCGGGTCGATGAGTCTCCATACCATTAGCGGTTTGTGTAGTTAGAAAATGGATATGGCTTGCTGGAGTGAAGAAGGAAATCGCGCAGGGAATAGGTCGGAAGCTTTTCTGTTCAGTCCAAAGCTATTCTGAGAACTGACTTTTCAGCATTCCTTCTTTGAAGGCAGAGGCTGTACGTTTTATTGCAGAATCGGTTATTATAGTAATTCTTCGAAGCATCAGGTCACAACATTTCCTGCCACCACAGGTTCCTCATCCTTATGTTTAGTTTCACTTAAGTATGTCACCTGAGTTTTGTTCATTGGAGAATATTGAGACATATTCAAGTGATTGACTGTTTCAGTTTTAGTCGGTAGACCATAGACGACCTCAGCACGGATTCTCTCTTTACCTACACATATTGTTGACTCATCAAAGGGGACATCCATACGCAGTGCCGTTTCCATATCTCAGCTCATCATGCTGTGCTTCATCATTTATATTCTTCCAACTGGCTTGCAGATGTGTGGGATTATGTAGTGGAGATCTAGTCTTTCTCAACGTAGTTCTTCACTTCATTCAATTTCATACCAATTCTGGGAATTCCATTCAACTTTCGTACGCCTTTCCTGGTGCAGAAATAAGTTCCAGCTCCTCATACTCCAAGTTTTGTCCGAAGTGTGCGGCAAACAGAGTGGTCACGTTTTTCGATGATATCCAACTGAATGAAATCCGAGTAACTCTAGTGAGATGGCTGGCGTTGGGGTTACCACAATAGTCCAATAAGCACGAGGGTCGGAATGCAAACTGACATGTGGACAGTGATCTGCACTAAAGATGAGCATCAACAATTTTCACTTACTCTTCCAAGCTATCTAAAGTTGTCGTCCGATGAAACAAGTAACGGCTTCTAGATAAATTTGTCTAGATGGTGATTACAGAGGTAACCACTACAAGTTACGTGTTCCCTCACAGCATCTCGAATAGAGAAGTCAGATAACATTATGTCGCACCCAACTACAACTCGAGCTGCTTGCATTTATACCGCCATTCTGTCCGTCACAAAAGATTTCACAGGTATGTGGTCCCCATTACATCACACAACGTATCAAACAAACTACGCAGGGAAGCGCACTTTTCAATGCGAAAATAATCACACATCACGGGTCTTCCATGACCATCCCGTCTTTGATAAGGAACTGATGCAGCTTCAAGCTACAGCCGCAAATGTGAAGCGATATATGACCTACTTGTGTTGGTTTGTTTCATGCGTGTCATCGACGTTGACCACAGCTTGAAAACATCTGGATAATTGTACTTGCTCCATCCGTGAGAAACTTATGTGCGTGTATCTATCATTACCGTTTGTGATGACACGCAATACGCCATTTTTCTCCATATGTTCAATAGGTTTTCTACAACGTCCATGCACACAAACTCACCCACTTATTGTCGGAGGTTTCAACCGATAATATATGTTGCAAATATCACTTGTCATTATATACTAGCCAGAAACATCCGCAACATACTGCTTTCACTTCGTAGTTGGAGTGCTGGATTCAAGCGGATGCTTAGAGTCATTCACTTCACTTGCAGTGAGCCGACAATTTGTTGGGTGCTCATCGAACAGTGAGCCAGTAAGGTCGTGATTGTATTCTAATGTAAATGAGCTAAAAACCAACACGATTTTCCTCCTAACGGCGTTAAAGCGTGACAGCAAGTATCACGAGAACTACGCAATCAGAAGTTGGTGAATTCAGCTCACTAAACATGTCGTACTCCCCAGGCTATCGCTCCTTGTTCGCTTGTAGTTGGTACGCCGGTATGCCACCTACCATGTAACTTTAGTAGTAACCGAACTCAAGTGTTTGCCTGAACCAAACATGTACAACACACTAGTCCTTCATATATTTTCCCAAACAATTTCCAAACTTCGGGAAACTATAAAATTCCCGATCTTCGAAGATATCTTCGAATCCCTGAAGATAATTCATCACCTATAATCCAATTCATGCACAACAAATAATTTATCAAGATAAGGCGGTTGACGCTTGATCGGAAATATAAAGACGCTCTGAATGAGAGCGCAAATGTAACACCACAACATCTACCGATGAGATTTTCCAACTTGGCGTCAAATGAACGTCGAACCAATTGGCGGTCGGTTGAAACAAACATATAAACACTCGTGCAGACTTTTGTAGCAAAAACCGCCAATGCTTAAATTTATCGGCGATAATGTTATAACCCGTCCAACCGTGCGGAATCAGAACACGAGACTCCAGAGCGTACACTGAAATTCTGCCACTCAGTGGGTGACCAAAACGAATGTGACATGTTGCCCAAAAGCATGACCAGTCTGACAAACAACTGATCAGAAAGCGGAGACCTATTGATCCAATTTAACTAGACCACAAACGGCTGGTAGGGCCAATAAGCAGGCGTTAAGACAAAAGCACATCGATTATCTGCAACAACGGGGACGCGTCCGTAACAGATACCACCGAAATTTTGTCAGATGTTCTGCGATCCTTCAGTTATTCTTTGTGTTATACAGATTTTACTCCGCATGGAAAATGTTTGGCTCGTGCGCCGGCCGAAGTGCACATCTGAATGTGAAATCTGCAATCAAGTGTGGGTGGAATTTAATTTTGTATTTATTCATATTCCGGAACCTTCATCCCTAACTATAATCAATCAGGTGCGGATGTGTAAGTCTTGTATATGATGTATGTTATTGTATATTGTTTTATGTACTGAGATACGCTGAGGCAATAACAAAACGGTCAATTCTACTCACCTTTTGTTGGGGTAATTATTTACTTACGTAGTAGTCTATAAATTAATTCGCCAACCTGTTATATAGGTGTTTGCTGAACCGACCTATTTGGAAGCCATTCCATTTGCCACTCCAGACCAATTTGTTCAGCTCCAGGCTTGTCTAATAGCCTGATGGCGGGCCAGATGTTGGGCTCGTTCGTTTACATTAGCTTTGCTGATTTAATGATACCAAGGTGGCACTAGAATAAAGCCAAAACAACCAAAAAACTCAGAATTAATCTTCGAGGAATGGTACTGGGCATATCGTGGCTAGAAAAGAGGGCACTCACGTTTCGACTGAGTAGTTGAAATCCGAGATAAAGTCATTGATGAACTTTAAAATGGCAGCAATGGAACCGAGTACCTTGAGCTAGCTTGGGGCACTTGTCAAATATCTTTCGGCGTTCGTGATGTAGTCTATTGACATACCATTGGCAGTGTTCACAACAATACGCCTTTTTGCTGATACTAGGTTAGATAGGCGAAAATCGCCCCGTCCCTAACCAGCTTTCCTAGTGTATAAAAATTCGAATAGTCATTGTTGCACCTTGACTCGCCTATAGAAATATCATTCCCTAACCTTTTCAAAAAGAAACGTCGGGCTCCCCGGTAATTAGTCGCTTACTGGCTTGCAGCTGACATAAGACAGAAGATTGCACTCTCCCATCACGCTTGGTTTTGACTTTTCTGTCAAGACAAGTTAGCCCACCATGATGATGTTGATTTTGGTGTATTCAGTCTCTCAAAACTGTCTCCATTTCAGAACTCGTTTAGTATGACATACCACAGACTACCAATGTACCCATCGCGGCTATTGGTAGCACGGCTTGAGAAGCTCAGCTAAAGCGGAAGTATCATTGTTTGCACGTAACATATTATCTTTCTCCACTGACTGTCAGTGTATGTTGGTTCAACAACTACCCCGTCAGTAGCGAACGACAATCGCCGGGTAGTTCTATATAAACTGATATCTTCTTCCCGAGCAGTGCTTCGTTTTCCAGTTAAACAGTTTTCTTCACATTCCTCCATGCTGAAAAGCAGGGGTTAGCTGCATCTGCCTTCGAAGCCTTTGGTTACATATAACTTGTGCACTAATACTTCCTAGACCAATAATCCATCTATTGCATGTTAATAAGTTTATAATTTGGGTTTCCTATCACACCCTACTGTATGTATGTGTCTTATATTGTTCAACTCCTCTTTTCCAAGCACTCCGCGAGCTGGCCTTAATGCAGTTGAACATTGGTCAACGGGAGGGTGTCTTCCTGCCTACGGTGTTATGCGTGCGCAAAAATGATTAGACGGCGATTCTAAAGACACCTTCCTAATACCATATGCACAAACAGTGGTGAGCTGTCAAGAAAAATCTTAAGAGAGTCCTGGATATACGTCTAGCGTCTAGTTTGTCCGTACTAATTGACCACAAAAAGGATGAAACATTATTCACCTATTCTCGTGTATCCGTAAAGTCTGCAGGAACACAGTGATACCGTTCAAACGGATACATCACCCATCTGTCAGAGGATCCAGTTCACGTCACTAGAGATGGCCCATTGTGAAGTAATGCCGCTCATTGTGTTACTGCTTTTCCGCAGATGCAATTTAAGTGATCGTTAGGCCTTCACATGCTTCACACAAATAGTTTTCTTGTAATTCAACATGTTGGGCCAAAGCATGTTTGTGCAGTAGGATACATTTGGCCCCAATGTTTTTGAAATCTTGGAAGAGACTCTCAAACTCAACACGGTTTCGTGAGGCCGCAGTGTTTCACATTAATATGTGAGGCATATCCCTCGACAGGTCGGAAATGTCAGCACTGGCACTGTGCACAGCGTTCAAGAATCTCATCTCCCTTCTCTGTCCACGTGAATTCCACGCAGTTTTCGCTAGGTTTTAGTAAATGTTTAACTAGTTCACTCATTTTAAGGAGTTTCTTGATTCATAGCATCTTCAAACAAATATTGAGCACAATTTACGGTTGATTAGTGTAGAGAAACAATAATATATTCACCTCAGGTTAAGTTGCTCCCACATTTACCCATGTTGAATAGGAACGTCTCAGAAGCTTCCACACACAACGCTCTTAATGTGGTACGAGATAAAATTTAAAAACTAAGAGGTTTGCCGTGAACGAGACTCTTTGCGGATCCTATCTCCTGCAACAAGGCTGCCTCTGGCGCTTCTCTCTCACTACATCCTTCTCACCACAAGGGTCTGTACCGGACAGCTGGAGGACACTCATAGGACGATCGGCCGAAGTCCGTGGTATCAACCTACAGGCTAAGTTGATGAATGTGATTGTTGTTCAAAAATTACTATCAAATGTTTCGTGCAATGCAACGGCACTAGATACACAGTATATGCACAACAAGGATGAAAAATGCATCACATCAGGCATGAATGTAAGTTTGGTCTGCGAAGGTGAGGAAGCTCACACAGCAGAGTAAATACAGAGAAGACAATGGTGTTGAGTCAAGCAGTTGGCTGGAACAAACAGACACCGACAGAGAACCATCTGCGTACATGGAATTTCGCAACGCAATGACGATAACTCCAAACCTTGGGCAACTTGATCGAGTAAGATCCGAGAATCAACCGTGTATTTGTGAATTTGAAAACCGACTTTGATGCTAAGCACTCAAATTTGATTGTGCTGGATAAAGATTCCACTTTTCCACTAAAATTTAACGTTTCCAAGTAAGATACCTTCTGTTATTCATCGAATGCGTTCAGATCAGCTGTGCTTAATGAAGCAGCCATTGAAACACCCGCGCCACACACCGAGCCTTTCAGTCATCTACCTTAATCTCACTTGAGTAAACTACTGATTCAAGATGGCAGTAGCGAGGACCGCACCTAATCAACTGCATAATGTTTGTTTCCGTTAATCGGGTTTAGTTAAAACAAGTTATACTCTGAACCCAATGTGGTGGTTTTTGCTCCACTCTGTGTCCAGCGGGCCGTAATGATATAATTGTGGTTTATGCAAGCTTTAGCACATCCGATTTGATGGACCGTTCACGAATGGTTTGCATCCAAAAATGTTGGTATGAAATCGTTTGCTGACTGGTAGGTAGCAGCAAACCAAACTTAATTTTTGGACACATAGATGCGGCTCATCCTATTCTAGATGAGCCAAGAGCAAAATTGGATTGCAGTTGGTGGCGGGTTAATGTCTTTCATTGATAGAAATAACATTATATTATAGTGCTAACTAACACGTCAACGGTGGGCACTGTTAAAAAGGATTCATAACAGCATGAATCAATAAGGGATCACCTAAAGGTCATAGTTGGGATGTGCGACTTGTGTCAAGATATTCTGTTATATCTTTGAAAATGTGTGACGCATTGCACTCCACAGATCATAACCAAACTGTAAGACTTGACGCAATTAATCATCAATTACTCGGTCAAATATTGTCCACCACGATAATACCCCACACGAACAATCCTCAAACAGCTGACTAGGAACTTTCGTCCAGTTGGTGAATTGCTTGCAAAAATGTTTTCTATTGTGTAGAAAAGTATATGTTGCGAACAGTACACTACACTGATCACGTTCACTCTCGGCAATTCATTATCTGGCTGAATAGATCACAGTTACATCACATTTTTTCCAAGGAAATCGCTGAGGGGTAAACGGGAAGTGAATTGTTAGTGCGGACAGTCAGCTCATTATCATGCTGCGATCAAGCACCCACTTTAACAGTAGGACTTGGCATCCTATTCCGAAGCTAAAAGAAGAAAACTAAATGTTTCTTATCAGTACTCACGCTGCAGCCCGTCCTAGAAACACTTTCTCACGAGAAAACATCGCAAAGCGGTGAAAGTTTCGATAAAAAAGGAGATATTTCAGTTTTGAAGTATGATGAAGGTGCTAATATCGTACTGCTTGATGAAGCGAATAATATTAACAGTGTGCATCACAATGAATGATTAGGCCAAGTTTCGGAGAGTGATCAGAGAAAAAGATACGACCTCTCAAATTGAGGAAGCAAGATCCAAGTACTTGCGATGTAGAAGACGGAGTGGAATTACTGAGAACTGATTAGTGGTCGGGGATTTGGTTTACTTCAAGTTGAATGTCACCCAAAATTAATTGCGGTTTCTGCATTCCAAAAGACATTCCAGTCGGCCCCTTTTCAAAACAAGGAGCACTAGACCCGGGTTTGTCTCTGAGTAGAGCTCGTCATTATAGCATATTCACAGTCGGGATTAGAACTCCGGCCACGCTGTTCACGAGGCAACCATGTTTACCACTGCGCCACTGACTTCACATTAAACACGACCGACATATCATCACCTGCGAACGTTCAACCACATTTGATTGTGAGTGGTGATCAGACTATCCAAATGTCTCGATAAGAAGCACAGTTATTGTCTGTTAGCTCTAATGGATAATCTCATGACCAGCAAATTAAGCAACATAAGGCTAGTCATATACGATGCACACTTCACCAATCCGTATCCATACGTATTACCGTTAATCGAGCAGGTGATTGAAGTGCGATTGAGGAATAGAATTTCTCCCTATAAAATTTTACACATAAAATAACTTGAGCTCCGGCTTCCGAATACAAATGAATACATGGAGAAAAATGATGCTCGAGAGTATGTGTCGCGTGACAAATCTTGCGTTCTTCATACGTCGACGGACTCATGATGCAACAAACAGAAACTGGGAGGTAATCAATAGTGAGGACTGCATTCATTATGACGCTTGGGTTCGGTTCTTGCAAACAGAAAGGAGTGAACTAGGAAAGTTGTTCAGTGCTGTGATTCAAGTCGAACTCAAGTGTGCCGTTGGCCAGTAGAGAATAGCTCATTAAGAGACAACGAACGGGTTACAAATTGACGAACATACGTTAAAAGGTCTATCATCAAAGGTTCTATGAACGCAGGCGTTTCTATGTTGCACCCTATCAACTAGCGAACAATAAAATCGATTAGCATATTTGCTGACTTTGTGGCAAAATCTGGGGAACAGCACAGATTCCATTGACGGTAAGCACAACGCGTCTTCGTTGAATGTCATTTGCAGCAAGCAACAAATAGTATTCATAATACTAATGATTGTATATTTATCAATGCATCCTAGTGAAACACGCTCAGACGAGCGTGATCGGTATATATATTGTAATGCAGAACGAATAACCTCATACCATACAAATATTCAATAATAGTACAATACACCAATTAGTAAAGTGAAGTTACTAAACAGGCACAATAAGAGAGAAAAATTGCAAATTGTGAAGAAGCATTTGGCTCGTTTGCTACTTGAAAGACAGTTCTCAAACCTTTCAGTGTTCGATATGGAATGCTGAGTAGTCCCATCAATTGTCGCTTCACAAGTTTAGCACTGGCCTTATGGTCAAAGTCATATCAGAAGAAGGATTTTTGGGGCTAGAGAAAATGAACAGTCGAAGGCGGTTCCGGAAATATATGTGGAAACTTTTGTCAAGAGGAAGAAAAATATGAGGGTCCAACTTTTTGCGGAGAAATGGACGATCTTCTGGATTGGAATTTGTTCTTATCCCTAAATCGAAGGAATTTTGCAGACCAGGCAAACTGTCCAGCCGGACGTTATGGACTGTTTTCTCGCGTTAGAATAAATCGTGGAATCCGGAATGAAAAGCAGAATCACGTGACCAACAGAATAACGTGAAATAATCATGTGAAGTATAAGGAATAATTGAATGTCTTTTTCCGAAGAAACCTTTCACACAAAATTCATAATTTTGTTTCAGTTAATAAAATATATATCTCTGGCAGACAGTCGTTTTCGCATAAAGCAACAAGAGATCGATTAACTGCTTCTCCTAGAAAATGATTAATGCCGAATTCCGATTTCGATTTAGTTTACACGGCCCGTATGTTTGATGCAAAAAATGCTTAGCAACACGGGAAGATTGCCAGATAGTTTATTGGGATAGGAAGAGGCGTAGATTTATTTGTGATCACATGAGGCATACAAGTCAAGTTATATATACTTTCTAAACAGTTTTAACGTCCACAACTGTTGCATAGTGATCAATAAATATACACAACCAGTCACCATCAAGTATGAAGTAGGAGTGTACCAGGATGGTTTGGTTACTAATACCTGCGGTGTGTATAATGTTACCGCGTGTTGACAATATTTTCGTTGTTCAGCAGCAAGTTTTCGGCATGACTACGTACCAGATCTATTCTCGAGTGCTGGAGTTAATAGGTCTGGTCAGCTCGAAGTGTACACGTCGTCCCTAAATCGAAGGAAATTCGCAGACCACGCAAATTGTCCAGACGGACGTTATGGACTGTTTTCTCGCGTTAGAATTAATCGTGGAATCCCGATTGAGAAGCAGAACCACGTGACGAACAGAATAACGTAAAATAATCATGCGACATATAAGAAATAATAATGTTAATAGATTAGATCAAATGTTTAAGTGTTATTATGTCCGTTTTCAAAAATATTGTCTTTAGTCGGGCAGAGTTTGAAAATAGATATGACGTTCCTTAATGTCAGGAAGGTTTTAAGCTTTGTTTGAATTGATGCATATACGTACTAGCGCTTATTGCAGGTGGGAATCCGTTCCAAATGTAGGAATATCTCACCAAAGGAAAGTTGAACGCAGTTTGTACAGAATTTGAGAGGTGTCCAAGTGAACTCTTTATTCCTAAGGTTTTATTTTGAGCTATGCTGAAGGCGATTCGCGAAGTTGACTGTTAATTCCTTGCAATAACCTAGATTGTACGTAAGTGCAAGGTTCAACTTGAGACGCCGTAGCCAAACAGGATCCGATGCAAGCGTCTGGCGGCGTTTTCTGTAGTTCAGAGCAGACCAACAACCCACTAAGACGTTCGTGAATGCACGTTGGAAGCTTTCCAGAGCTAATCTATCAGACTTACGTAAGTGACTATATATCAGCGTGTGATACTCAAGTTAAGGTCGTCCGCACAGTTTATGAAAGTGTAGTCGAGATGTGGGGAGGAAGAACGAATGTTTAATGTATCCAATTTTTTCTCTGGTTTCAGCTACAAGGAAAGATATATGTTTAGTGAAATTAAATAAGTTTGAATAACGTATACCCAGGTCACGGACTGAGCTGGCAGTTGAAATACCATGACCATTCAGCTTTATAGTCTTCTGATATATGACAACCGTGTGCGACGATGGTGGATTTATTGGCTAAAAATTTTGTCAGCCAAGTTTGACATCAAGACACTGATTGGCGGCACCCGAAACGGATTAGCCTGTCACAGTGACCGAAGCCAAAGGTCGCCTGCGCTTTAAACCATTACGTCAAGTGGCTTGCGCTGCACCACTTGCGGTTCCACTCACACGCCACGTATCCGGTGTAAATCCGAAGGAATAAGACCAGTAGGTGTGTAAGTGAGACCTTTGTGTCCAGCTGGCCAATGCTGGTTAGCCAATTGAATGGCTAGCATTGAAAGGAAACCCTAATCTCTCGGAAAATAAACACACAGAGAGACTGCAACGACAAGATCTATACTAGGGGGAAAGATGTGTGAAATGTAATACAAGAAGCATTTTAGTATACGAGTGCGTGCTAATGCATTCCAGAGAGGATGCGGTTGAAAA
>LUCH01002542.1:29476-41104 GCA_013368495.1 Paragonimus heterotremus
TGCCGTACAGCAGTATAGACAGCACTGTTGGGCGGTAGACAAAGAGCTTAGTGCTCGGCCTCAGGCTGTGGTTCTGCCAAATACGTCTTTCAAGACGTCCAACAGCAGTACTAGCCTTTTGCCACACGAGCTCTTAGCTCGCGGTCCACAGACAGATCGGTGGACAGATTGCTGCCCAAATGCAACAATCTTATCAGATAGACAAACTTACCTGGACATCCGAACTTAACAAACACCTTCCACAGCGCCCCGCAGCTCACGGAATCGAACGTCTTGGCAAAGTCGACAAAGAGGGCATACAGGGGCTGGTTGTGTTCTCGGTACTTCTCCTAAAGCTGTCGAGCAGCGAACATCAGATTGATCGTAATCCGATTCGCCCGGAATTCACATTGCTCATCAGGAACATTGGCCTCTAAGACGTCCGTATTCAGCCGGTTCGGAAGGATCCTCAGATGCACCTTATCTGTGTAGCTAAGCGGACTGATGCCCAGATAGCTGTCGAGGGACCGTTCGTTACCCTCACCTATAAACAAACGTACTATCACAGCATCCTTGAAATCCTTTGGCAGCATTTCCTGCTCCTAGATGGAGTGAACCAGCTGGAGCAGTGCACGTTCCATCGCCTGCCCGCCCTTCTTCAGGATTTCGCTTGGCAATCCATCTTCACCTGCAGCCTTACCGTTGTGAAGTGAGCTAATCGCTCTCTGCAATTCTGGTGATTCAGGAGCAAGAGGAAGTGAAGGCTTGATGTCCAGTTGTGACGGGCTGTTCACGGTCACCCAATCAATGGTAGCAGAACGATTCAGTAGGCTACCAAAGTGTTTGCGCCAGACCTTCATGATGTCCACTGGCTTGGTGCACGAACAGCCGGTGTCCACGTCTACCAGTGCTTTAGTAGACTGGATAGATGAGCCGAATATCGCTTTGGACGAATGGTAGAACTCCTTATGCTGTCGACGGTCTGCGAAACCCTGCATCCGCTTACCCCGTTTCACCCACCAGTTGTCTTTGATTCCGCAAACACGCTCGGCCAGTTGACGGCGAATATTTCGGAACGTCGCCTTCTTCGCTTTATTGCCCGGGTCCACTGTGGAGGCAGCAAACGCGGTATTCTTCTCTGGTGCCAATTCGGCGTTAACCGCATTGTTGTCGTCGAACCTGTCTGGACTATGTTGGCGTTTGATCTTAATCGTCTCGGTGGCTGCCGTCGTGACCAGTACCTTGATGAACTACCACATACCCTCAGGGTAGTGGTTACGGGAGCGTTGAGCAGACGAGCGGCAACTGCACATTGAATAGCAGTCTTCGTCTTGCAGTTCTCAGTCGTTCGATATCCAACTTCTGCGGAAGATCTACAATGAGCAGACTTGCGTACATGGATAAATAATGTAGTCCTGACCAGTCTATGATTGGTGCTACATTCAGCGCCGCGCATCGCTCGCGTGATACGCACTTCGAGAATGTGGCGCCGTCGCACAAGCACGTAGTCAAGCAAGTGATGATGACCGCTTCGTGGATGGGTCCACGTCGTGATGTCGCTCGCGTCCATCAAAACTCTAATGACATGAAGTCATCCCGTACACTTCCTAATCAAGAATTGAGATCGCCAAGCGAAAAGTGTAAACAAGTTCAATGTCATCAGCGAATAAGAATTGTTTACCATGATTGATAACGTCAAATCTATCGTTTATATACAGCAGACAGAGTGACGATCCCAGGACGCTCCTATGAATCAATCCGCTGGTGACTGGTCCGGGCGTTGAGCCGTTGTCTCCTATTCTAATTGTTTATGTGCGGTCTTCAAGATTTGAAGCAAACCAGCTGAGCAATGGTTAACGTATACTGAAATATGCCATTATGATTAGAAAACGCTTGAGGCACAAGATCAAAGGCTTTTTGCATATCCAAAAGTATAATAATCATTGCATCCCCTGAGTCAGCAGAATTTGTGGTATGATTGAAGAATTCCAGCAGGCACGTTATGCACGAACGTTTGCTGAGGAACCCATGCTAGTAGTGGTTTATGATATTTTGTGATAATAAGATTTCAACCAAGCGACATTTTATTATCCTTTCCAACACTGGAAAAAATTGAAGTATGGTTAAGTGGAAGATGATTTTGTATGTCTTGTCGCAAGCCACCTCTATAGAAGGGTTGAATTATAGGATTTCTCCGCTGGAAAGGGGAGGAGCCTAATAATAGAGAAAGTGTATAAGTATTGAGCAAAAGGTGAGGAATTTCATCCCCTCCGTGTGTGAGAGCAAGAGGGCTGGTATCCTTTGGACCAGGAAGATAAGAATGTTTGATACTACTCTACTGAGAGCGTATTTTTACTGCATCGGTAGAGATGTGGCTGAGGAACGTATCTGCCTTTACAGGGGTAGGTGAAAACAATATATACCCTTTAATGTTGAAGGAAGCAGCAAAATTTCAACTGAAGACCTCACAGATTATTACAGAATCATCTACAGCAGTTTTGTTCTGCAGTATAACTACTGCGACCATAGGGTCTCCCGTGCAGTTCTTTCGTCTCAATAACTGCATCAACTGAAAGCTCTTCTCTTCGCTGTTGAGCGCACGATTTTCCTAGTTTAGACGAAGCACTTTGGTTGATTGTTCTATGGAGTGAAATATTTTATGCATCTGAGTAATAAGGGAGACACCATCTGTTTTCCGGTGCCGTGATTTGAGACTTTTGTGCTTACATTGCCCCATTGGAGTGAGGATCTTGCTTTTACAGCACACCTCGCAGAGTTTCGATCTCTCCGGTGCTAAGACATTCATGGAAAACCTGAAGTGTTCTTTCCGTTGCGGTACTAGAGTCGGAATTCAAAAAAGTGTTCCACTCCAAGGGCTTCAACAGAGTGGCGAACATGCTTCAGTCGATGAAGCTAATTTGGCAGTAACGTATGCTATTCGACATTTCAAAAGCTTTTAGGTCAAACGTGAAGTTAACCACGTTGTGATCACTTTCTGGAAACTGTTCTAGGACGGATACTGTAGCAGAAGAGATACCTGTTGTAAAAATGAGATCCAAAGTGAGGTCTAGTCTAGTAGGTGCTGAAACGTGTTGGCGCCATCTATTTATTTGGACACATGCGAGAAACTCTGTTTTATTTGTAGGGCGTGTGGAAGAGGTCCAATAGATATTGGGCTTATTGAAATCTACACCAATTACTTCGTACTGTGTAGGCAATGTCGATTCATGATTCAGTCCATTACTAAGGTTAGTCATGTTGTCATGAGTTGCGTTAGGTGGTCTGTAGACGCATCCAAAGAGAAGTTCCCAGGATTCAGTTGATACTGACGGCCACATTGAGTCGTCAGTCTTATCAAGACACGGCTCATCAAGTCGAGTTGCAGAATACTGCTCCCTTAAGTAAGTTAAACATCCATCGCCACGTTCTGCGCCGCGTTTTTACGAAACGCTTGAGAACCTCAGCCACTTAGTTGCATGTTTCATGCCTCAGGGGTACACCAAGCTTTCAGTGACCAGAATGATGTGAGGACTGTATAAAAAGATGAGCTAGTGAGCGTGCATTCAAAAGCAATAAACTTAGTGAATTTTATTATTCGACATCATTGTTAGACCCTTAAAAATGTCCAAAACACAAGGTTTTTCGTGATTCAGAAACTTTGTTGACGCCGCTTTGTCTGATGCGGTTAAAGTGGGTGCATCGATGACTAACAGAGTGTCGTCTCCCTCTTACTCTATGACAGAAAGCTTTGGAAAAGTGTCAGTAAGGTGTGGTAGGGAAGTGGGGATATGAGAGATGGACTGAGTAGGGGATGTTCGAACGGTATTTGACCCACCAACAAAGGGTAAGTTCGAAATGGATTGGTCATACCCACATGCACGTTGTCAGCGAAAGGTTCACGGGTTGTATTTAGGTGAGCATTCATAATACAGGCCCTGTTTGTATCAAAGGACGCGTTAAGCATGTGGGAGGCAACCTTTGTGGTGATAATGTTGTTCTGGTTGGGTTTCGCTTCAAAAGATGTATCGCCCAAGAGATTGCTATTGCTGGGAAGAGGCCTAAGATTAGGGGTTGATAATAGGTACATCCATTTTTACATTGAGTGTGGGTTTACATGCTTATTTTACCCTTGTAATGCGAAGGTGGTGAACAAGAGCGCTTCGTGAAATAGTTAATTGAGGACAGTTTATTAAAATCAGTGTTCCACTGGTGGCAAGTTGTTGGGTTCCTTTGGGATAAGTTTGAAGTTCGAGTGCCGGCTGGTGTCTGACTGGTAGAACACTACTGTCTGATCCAGGTACCGCGTAGAAAGGCTGTAGTCTAGATGTTCTATTTGGTCCAATAGGGTCAGAGATATCCACATGCTGTTGCTTGCTAGTTGCCTCCTCGACAGAGACCGTTATTTTATAAGGCGGGTTGTTGGAACTGCCACGATCCACTGTTGGATTATTCATGTCAGCGAATATGTTGTCCTCTGTTATGTCGTTGGTGTTCGCAGGAGAAACATTAGCATCCTCAAATGTGATTCAATAAGACGAAGCTACACAATTAGCTGGAACCGATTCGTTATCATTGGACATCAATGCTTTTGATTTGAATACGTCCAAGGCCACATGCTTGGAAGCGACAGTGTTGCGCAGTAAGCGATTTTGACATTGTCTCGCAAGTCACTTTCTGTCCTGCATAATTCATATCACGTTGAGGGAGGTTCTTAAGATGATAAGGTCCTGACATTGAATGAACAGTCTCGCAATTGTTTTGCTCTGGAACTTGAACAAAAGCGGGAAGCAGATCTTTTGAGGCTTCTTACGAAGACGATTGCATGTATGTGATGTCGAGTCTGTATTAGTAATCCGCGAGAGTAGTTTTTTAAGGCCATCCAGGTGGAGCTTATCTGACGCATCCGCTTCATGATTTCTGTTATCAACGTGTTGAGAAACATGCTCGAGCTCTCTATGTTATCCATATTTTGACCATCCGGTACATTAAAGTTGTAAGATAGGAAGATAAGTTTCTTCCTTAGAGAATCAAATGCAGCATGACTTGTTTTCAGTTGAACAAGTTCAGCTTTTAGAATACATACCTTACCGAATATCTCTGCCAATACATACTCTCAGGGGATAGAACAGTTCTTAGTTGTAGGGGTACTGGCGGGAACCATCAATTTATCTTCACCCCTTTGAAAGCAGCATTTCTGAAAAGCACACAGTGAATTCTGGGACCAGAGCGTTTGCTTTTATGTCGTTCAAAGTAAACTTTTGACCTAGAACAAATGGTTTTGACGCAAGTCGAGCTTGTTGGACGACCAGTTATGGTAATTCTAATCCCTTATAAAAGAAGTTTTAAACAAATGTGGATGTATACAAAATGTAAGCAGGTTATACGGTAGTGAAATTGTCGAAAACAACAATAAGATGAGACTCTCCAAAAGTAACAATCGACGCAGAAATTATTTGCCCTTTTCGAATCGCGCGCGACGATCACGACAATTGCAACAAACATTCCAAACATTGAGCCCCCCTGGTGTTCATTCTGGCATCACCCATTATGAGGATTTGGAACGTAACAATCATTTCGCGGGCAAGCCAGCTCGTGGTGATAATCACGGCCGCATACAAACTTGCGCTGACGGTCTGGCACCCGATGTGGGAATGAGTGACGAATGACTGACATAATATTGCCTCATGAAGCAGAACACATGGTGCACACAGGACGATTTGTAGTGCAGTAACAGTGTGGAAACGAGAACGAAGCGTTTCAATCAAGGTGATGCCGACGAGGATACACCAATCTCACAATAAGAAATTTCGTTTGTTCATAAAATAGTACTTCTTGTTAGAGCTAAATAATGTCGTTCGTCATGCATTCCTAACAATACTCATAATGAAATAATGTATCAGGCTATTTCGTGGACATCAGAAATTGCAGTGTACAATTCGCGTTTCGGGTAAATGCGTGCTGTATGTCTGATTGGGTGTGTTGATATCGCAACCATGGTTGTTCCAGTTGGCTGCGTTTGAACTTGCATTTTCAAGATGAGCACAATGAGTCGTGTGAGCTCAAATCATTTGGCTTAAGTACATCCCACATTCTGTTCCCTTTGGTTTCATAAATGAATGTTCTTTCGCATCCTTACCATCTGTTGATAGATACCGTCAATTTGATGGATATATTCAAAGCAGCTTGCTGATTCCCCAACCCGATAGGCGAATGTTCGGTGAGGAAACGTAAAGCACTTGTGTATATCAGCATCCATGTCAATTTCTCCATTTTCTTGTCTAGCAGCCTTTTCATATTCGAACCGGTTTTCTTACAGTTGTTGATTTCAGAAATTGTAGCTACGTGAATCCATAAAAACTGACAAACACAGGGTAGCCTGTAACATGTAGTTTCCGGTTGATTCGTCGCGGTGATATGATCACATTTCCAGAAAGCTTCAAATTGTTTTCATAACCGGTATTGCTTTGTGACTTGGCAGTTTGTAAGATTCGGTAGACAAGTGAAATCCAAGCACATTTCTTCCGGCGGATGGCGTTTCAAATGATTTCCTGACTGCCCGTAATAGTCGTAATATGTTTGCGTCATATGGGTTGGAAGATATAAACTTCGAATGATGAGTGGCACCGCCTTGCTCGAAGTTCATCAGATGCAAAATTAATCAAATCAATAGCTTGATGATGCACCCATTCTTCCTTGTAATGTAATCAGTGAAAACTTGTGTCGAGTTGCGTCGGACAGGTTGGATGGACAGTAGTCATTGTTGCACCGACACAAGTGTAGTTTGCATTAATCCAGACACATCTCTGTTCTGGATTGGATTCGATGCATAGTGGGCGTCTAACAGTTTCAATGTGATCACTGGGATTGCGTGCGAATCCTGTGGGTCATTCGTTCACCACGACCAAGCAGCAACCTGTCGAAGATTCCTCTGGAACAGAAGCTGGAGTTGATTCTCACGCTGACATATAGGTAGACTATTCAACGACTGAGTTTGAGAATCACCTGACTTCATCAGTGACTGGCTAAACGTCATGAACCGTACATCCCAAATCTGTCACCGCAAGTATAAGAGATCTGTTAACGCAGGATATTTTTGTATGAAGCGTCACCCCAATCATGAGAAATATGTTACCATGCGAAATTCTAATGAAACGTGCATCACTAGCATATAGTTTTCATGGGGTGATATGTCATTCTGCAATCCAGACACACGGACCCATCACCTTCCGTACAATCATGCCGCTGAGCGCGAGGAAATGGTTCCACCTAATCTGGGTCCGAAGAGCACGTGCACAGCGATACTCGTTTTGCCGAGCGTGGTATCGAATGTCTCACCGTGCTTGACATCCAGAACGTTTGAAAATAAAAATCACAATTGAATTACATCCTTAAATATACTCACTAGGCATCTTCTCCAAGATATATACACCGGGTTGATTTTGACTGACAATACCATAACTCATCGTTCACTAAGTTGATAGGCTTTATGTTATCTATTATTTGGCATTCAAGTGACAGCAAGTCGAATTTAATTGAGACCGGAGATTTCCGCTCTTAGCTCAGTTCGTGAATCTGTGCGATACAAGGTAAAAATATCAAGACTAAAATTTTATCAAAATTTGTCACCGGTTAACAAGTATTATTGAGCATATTGAGGGCGTGAACTTTTGACGCATTCTCTGATTCAAACTGAACCAATTTGTTTAAGGAAACCGAACGGAAAACTTGTTCACATCTTACGGCTTGGCGTTTCTTTTGTATGAAATCTTCAACATAGCCTGACTCTATATGCTGGGATCGTGTTCAGCTATTCCGGAAGCAAAATTGTTCTGTTCTTTTATCTGGAATCCTTCGTGTATAGCTAATAGTTGAATTTCATGATTCCAATCGGAGTTCTCTTGTGATTTATAAAACTGGGCACGTACAACTCATGTTGTTGAACGTTCAGCATGGATTGATGCAATTGGTCAACCTTGCTCATGCCAGTGAAATGTCTGTCATTAACTAAAGCGCATAAAAACCAGAGTATAATAGATTATTCAGTGGTACATGTTAATTTCAAAACGTCTCATATGTTTCTCCCATTAAAAAGGAAGATGATGTAACAGAACTCACTAAAATTATGAATTGACCCGTTGATAAGCACAGCCTACGTTTTATTTTGCGCGCCATTCTGTGTGTGAATAGCTCTATTGATGTATAGCTTCTCAGAAGGCTTGGATATTTGAGGAACTGTCATTATTATCATTGGCTTACTGGTCGCAAACTTTCGATAAAAATCTAAATACAATTCCAAAATCCCTGGGTTATTGTGCGTTCGTAGCGACCAGTGCAGACCAACGTTTATCCACCTCCTGAATTGCGTACCATTTCTGACGTGCATCGATTACCACTGATTTTTGCTAGCCAAGCCAACATCTATGTCGAGATGAATGGCACCGCTTTTGTTGAAAACAATCAGTTCTCCTAATATTCCCGTTTTACCAATTTTTCAAGTTGATAGAAAAACTGATTTTAAATGAGTGCAACAATGCTCTGAAAAGGTTTGACTTTTACAACTAAAACTTACTTTATCCTCTATATTCGTCGGTCTTAGTTGAAAGTCGGCATTGTTATTACGATGCCTTCCATTTATAAACAAGTTATCTAACCGGAAACAACAGAAGCGAGCATGTGTATCCACCGATTATTCTTTGAATTGGTTTGAACGAACTCAGTACAACTTATGAAAATTACTCGCTTTAACAGTTGCAGCAAAACTGACGCATCATTCACGTGAGTGGAAGTACCAATCCACATCCAGAATGATAGTGTTAGTGCGCCATTCTTGCATTGTATGGGTCCGGACAAACATGGTATGTGGCCAGTGGGATATCCATTGAAAATTGTGCGGATTGCAGTAGATGAATTGGATTCATCATTATGGTTGACTTCCATTCTGTGAAGTTTTAACAGAAAATCAGCACCATCATAACATGCGGAAGATCGTACGCATTCTCAACAAGTTGGTGCCATTCCATTCTGTAAAAAAGATATATGAAATGGAGATGTCAAAAACACATGCAGCAACTCCCTTACCGGCATACATCTTTGGTTGATGGTTTCCGTCAGATTTCCAGTAGTCATCGATTTCCTGTTTTGTTACAGTACGGTATGCCTAGAACAATATAGCATACATACGTCTGATGAGAATAACAGTTCTGTCGATATGCAAGTTCAAATCTATCCATGCAGTTATCCCTCGTCATTCGTTAACTGAAACGGTGTTTTCCAGAGTTTAGGACCCGAACTTGAATTCCACAATCAATCCAAGCTTTCAAATGGTAATTCGTATCCCCATCTTCTTTGTAGATGCTGTCAACGAAACCAAGCGAAAATGTTTCAGTAGGTTTCGGTCTGGAAAACTAACTAGTAGGATATGGAATGTGATAGAAAAATAGGAAGGATGAACATCCTTCAGGATGCATAGTGCATTCTCCCTCAATATCGCTTTTGCCGTTTGAACCTATGGTGTCGCCCAACAGAACGATATAGGCCTCACCGCTTCCAATCATGCACACGGCTCGACCAATTGTTCCGGACTGTTCATGTCCGAAAGTTACGCTAACTGGCGTCGAGCATTTTGGTGACATGTGCACGATCAAGCCACCCACTATGGAATATAATGTGCAATCCCGCAGCACTACCCACTTGTAATATCTAATTTTAGGAATTTGCGCTATCTGAATTTCCTCAAATGAATTTGGTTTCAATGTGAACATGGCAACGAGAAGTTTTGCATCGCAGTTCTCCAGAAATTGTAGGGATTCAAGCAAATGCCTCACGCTGGTTGTTCTCTTGTATTGGAGTAGCCTCATTGCCGTCTCTTCCGCGCTTCGCACAGACGGTGAGTAGCCGATTTCGTTCAACTGATCCATTGCTTATAGCGACAGCACAATTTCTGTTCACGAACAAACTCAGTGTACAGTAGTTTAGCAAATTATTTAGAGTACATATCAATGCGTATTAGACTGACTACTAGTTCATGATCATTGTGGGCAATACCGCAGTGTGAAATGCACGGTACCACTCACTTGAAATGCCTATAATAACTTTGGCTGCGTATCAACCGTTGATTGAGATTTTGTCTTGACTGATTGCCATAGCAATTATTCCTTCGCTTCCCTTGAACAAGACGGTGGACCTTATGGTGTGTTGCAATTTCGAGTGACAGGGAAGGCCAGACGGAGCCAGTCACCAGCACTGAATCCCTGCGAATAAACGAGAATTGGAAACGCGTTTTGTGTCACATCTCAAATGGAACCGAGAGCTTAAACGGACTTACCTACGCGCAGAAAATCTCAGCCGGTTTGCAGCGCCGCTGCTGGGTGAAAATCAGTCGCAGTCTGCTGATACCCTGTAACTGAACAACTTCTGGATTGTGTTGGAGATGGACTTTTGCTTGCTTTCTGCCTAACTACACAAGACCGCGTCGACTGACATTTGCGAGTACTACATTGGTTCGTTGATCAGTCAGCGAATTAACTAAATCAGCACCAAACTGAAAATATCCCATGAAGTTGTGATTCCTGAAACGCCAATTAATTTCTTGTATTCTGGCGGCACAAGGAAACGATTGAAGTAGGCGACCTCCTCAGTGCGGGAATCGGCCACCTCGAAAGTAGGACTGGTCTATATAAAATCAGCCATGTAGAACAATTTACCTGGTTCAGACGACCTGACGCAACATAAGGCTGTGTCAGTTTTTCGTTGTTATTTGCAACGTCACCTCCATCAGAACTCGTGCATTGAACTTTACCTACGAATATGGTTAACCCAATACCTTGTCGCCACAACAATCCAATATTATTCCATTTTCCTGTTGATCGGGTAAGCTTGTAGAGTGCATATTATTAAGTGCAATATTGCATTGCACCGTCAATTCAAATCGCAAGTTGTCTGAATCATCATATATTCCTACAAGTGAAAGCGATAACAACATGTTCAATTTCTGCCCCAGCATGAGTCTCAGGGCTTATGCAAGAGATGAGCAGCTCGCCAAAATGAACGAAAAATTGGCTGAATACTGTGAGACCTGATTTTTGGAGTTATTGTTTTTCATGAATGCCAAGCACCAATCTTTTCATCAGTATGGATAATGGCATGCCGTGAACATGCAATCCAGACGAACTGTTACTACAACTCGAAGTGACCGTTTGAATCACTAACCGACCTTCGTGAACAGAAACTGACTTATCGTAGTGTATGTGTCAACTCCATCGGTGAACAAGCAAACATCCGCTCCAAGTTTTTACTTCAGCGAGGATGTCTGGCCGCAACAACAACACCTAGGAATGACCCACCTTCTGTTGAGACCGTTCAACTTTGTTGGAAAACGCGACGAAAACACCGGAGGAGCCGTGAGCATTATGGCATGGTATTCGTCAACCAATTTAGCTATGGAAACACTTCTGGTGATAGGCGGTATAGAATAGATCAGGTCGCCATTCTGGGCCCGCTGTTAGGGTTGACGGAACCAACGCTTAAAATACTTGAGTGCGCCTATCAAATCGGTGTGACCATTTGTTGATGCAAGATCGATAGTGCAAGTTAGACCAGTATCACCAAAACGTCGTTTCTTATCGTTCGGTCGTTTGGTGTTTACGTGTT
>LUCH01002542.1:41304-54647 GCA_013368495.1 Paragonimus heterotremus
TACTTTGTGAACCAGTACGACGCAAACGTAACTGCTTTTTATTTGGTGTTGTTAGATGCCTATCATATGCTTACTTTCACTCGACTTCTACGGAAGTGAAGGAATATGGCGAAAGCATAGACAACAGCTCATTCAGTTCCGTACTGCTACAACGAAATGCACTTGATGCTTAAGTGGTCTTGCGCCAAGTCTAACCACTGTTCCGAAGTTGAATTACCTGCGTTGTCGTGGTGTGCAATGTGAATAACGTGTAACACAATGCGAACTCTTTCCTGAAAGACTGGAGTAATTGATTGAGGACGCCCGCGGAGTGTACACAATAGCAACTGCTTATGGACATTTTTGTACAAATGTACTGCTACACTAAATAGGTTACTGGGTTTTCACAGTGTAATCACGACAAACCAGACTACATAAAGCATGCTACTAAGAAGATCATTGGGGTGCTGATCTAGTTTACCGAGGTGATGTGAAGTCCACTATTGCCTGGAACATACGGCGATACGATTCTTCACTGGCAACAGAAGGTAGTCTATCTGCTGATTTCAAGAGGTGTGCCAAATCGGACGTCATGAAAGCACCGAATCCTGCGGGTATGGAAATGCTGCATCAATTCAGGCTACGTCTTCGAGGTGAGAAGAGCGAGGGGAGAAAGCGTTTGCAATAATTCAGAACAGACTACGTTTCACAACGTTGAAGATTATAGAATTTCCCCTGGAAAAGCAGCACGCATCTGACTCTAGGCCTACCGGAGTTTTATTGACAACAAGGATTGCGTTTGGAGCGTGTAAAAATAGGAGTCATGAGATATTCTTATTATGTGGACACAGAACGTGTCACTGAACAGTGGATTCACGTAAAACAGGAAAGTTGGCGCGCGATAATGCTGCTGATTAGATTGCGTCGATGCCGCATAAATGGAAGCCCCCAGTGCCCAAGATTTTCTCTTGTATAGAAACGTGTTGAAGACCTACAGAAACCACATATGGTCACCGTTTCCGAAATGAGGCAAGCGGGACCACGGAGTATATGGTCACCTTGTGGAGCCCAAACTGGGGTCGGTTACCTGAATCAGACACATGTGACACTGACATTCAAGCTTAATTCAAAGGTTCTCCGAGTAACCCCTTGTCTCGTTTTATTCATCACCGGATCCAATGAAGCTATTCTGGGTTGCATCATCTCTCCAAATTGAACGGATATTTTTGGGACTATAGCGCGATCGTCATATACAGCGGCTGACGGCTGAAAGCACCCCGTTCATGAATGTGACAATAAGATGACGTTGTCTTTTCTCCGGAAACGTTGGTCCTTCAACTGTTGAGAATAATCATGTTGTATTTTCAGAAAAGTGCGCTATACATATCGTCCTTTGTCTCTAGTGAAAAACGACATCACATATACAACCGACTTCTCCGCTTTGAGTTCGTCGAGCTTAACCGGACCAAAAAGCAATCAAGTAGGATATTCAAAGTCGAAACAAGGAGTACACTTAACCGTTAGTGTAAGATAACGAAATAAGTGGTTTGCGGAATAGAAAATGGCATGGCGGAATGAAAGTAATTGGCCCCACGGCGTCTGTAGTGTTAATATGACAGTGCTTTGTTAAGATTTGTTTGATTGGGAACTTGTTCCAGACTGAGAGAGGAGAAGTTATTCCAACTCTCACGTAGATTGGCGGGTGAATATAAAAAATGAGCCTTTATGCGATAACCGTACCAAGTTGTACACGAATGCAGTCAATTTTTTTGAGCGCCGTAATTAACACGTTTTTTGAAATAAATTGAGAAGTAGAAAACGTTACGAACAGGCTGTAACAATCTAAGTTTCAACCATTGTTTCATTCTCAATTTATTCCTCAATGTGTCATTAATTTGTACAGTGGAACTTAGAAAACGAATGAGTGTTTATCATAGTGATGCAGGAAAAAGGCTCCCTAAAAGAAGAGCGTGTTCAAATAATCGTGATCTGCTTATTGATAAACTTTACAAATGAAAGACCGTGCTCAGAGAAGTTGGTTTGATTTTCCGAGAACCAGATTATTGAACGGTATTTCTTGGCAGTCCTGTCAGAACGGAACACTTACACGATTGTATGTACCATTATTCTATCAGGATAACCAACTAGCGTTTGCAGCGTCGTATTAATTGCAAAGTTCCATAATAAAAGTTTGATCTTAACATATTTTTTATCGTTTTCATCAAACAGAAAGATCTCATTAATCATTGAGTGATAGCCTCTACTTTCCGTTTCATGAAGTGTGGGAAATCTTGAATAGATAGACCATAGTTTGTTGGATGGCCTACTTAATTATGTCATAAAATGGAATAAGCAACAAGCATAAACTGCCCAGCAAATTATGTTGTATTCCAATAGGTCATGTGAAGTTTCGTCTTATAGATGCCAACCACACTTAGGGTTATCGATCTAGTCTGCCGTAAATCCAATCTGCTACTGTGTTTGTCTACTCTGTTTGCTACCTTCCATTGTTTAGTCTTTCCATTCCGTTCTTCCCCCTATATCTTTGCTGGCATTCGATGAAGCTGTAAAGGCAATAGCCATATTGACATGGATTTTCCAGACACCAAAAGTGGAATGCGTTCTGTGATATAGCACTTCGTCTTGGTTGCGCAGACATTCTATTTAACAAAGAGCTGGTTTCTGTTAAACCTGCATTCTCTCAGTGAGATGCTGTAGTTGGTATCCATCATATATGTAACAGTTAATGACAAGCACACACCAAAAATCGTATAACCACCTATGACCACAGTCAGTAGTCAGTGTGTTTGAAAGCGTCAGTCAACAGACAAATCTAAGCAGGTGGACATGACAAAAACAGGAATAATTTTAAAAGCGAGTTGATCGACCTGCACAGTACGCAACTAACTGGAATCTGACAAAGGATATTGAACAGTGACCGGATGGAAGAATTTCAACATTCTATTCAATCTCGTTCGGCAGCGCAATGAACTCAAAGGTCTACTGATTTACTGGCATTGCCTATTACGCTAGCCGACTTTGTAAGTGCGTGTCAGGTCTGAATGAAAAGTCACGAGCAGGAATGCGTCTCCCCCACACCATCAGTCTGATCAGTGGTCGCCTCTGTGTTTGTGTATGCATTTGATGACGTTCCTCTCAAAACTTGAAGCTTGATAGTGCCACTCAAATTTATCATCAACAGGCCTGAGTTATATCGATTAATTCTCGTCCGGTGTGTTCAACTGACTACAACGCCTCGTTGTATTATTTGTCAGTCGTCAAACGTTTGACAGAGTATACACAGTATGATCATGCTCCATCCATAGTCAGGTTTAATGTGAGTCCGTAAACTGACCTTTACTGCTTCCTACACTTGGTGGTCAGCAAACTGAATATTACCTGCAATTAATTGCAGATGTCGCATCCACACAGACGTTCTAGTCGGTCAACTTCAAAATGGGGCATTACCATTGAAACCACCCGACAACAAGAACATAATTTACCACTTATTCACGGTCAAGTTTGATCCTGTTGGGATGAAATTAATCATCCACACGGCGTCTCTCATCTTACTACGACAGTGCACTGTTGAGATTTGGTTGATTTGGAACTTGTTCCAGACTGGGTCAGCGGAAACTTTTCCGACTCTCATGTAGATTGGCCGATGACTGAAACCAAAGGTCGTTACTTTGCACAGAAGAACCCGTATATGCTGTGTCCACCATTGACAAGCATGAGAAAGTGCATCATGAAATAAGAACGTGTGTAAACGATCTTGATCTATTTGCTGACAGATAATGTCCACAATCAAAAGACCATACTCTGTGGAATACTTGTTTGAATTTTCAGAAATCAGAATACATCATGCAGAATCAAATGCATTATTCAGTTGACAGACTAACCTACAAGTTGAACATCACCCAAAATCGGTCGCAGCTGTCGCATCCCCATAGACTTTCCAGTCGGCCCCTTTCAAGCAGAAGCACTAGACTGGAAAGTCTATGGGGATGCGACAGCTGCGATCAATTGTGGGTGATGTTCAACTTGAAATTAACCAAATCCCCGACTACTCATTAGTAATCTGAAATATCGCCTAACAGGTTTGATGAGATTGAAGATTTTGACCTGTCTAGGAAGTCCTAATCGCGGGGTTATCGATTGGAGTTAACAGACAGTAACTGTGTCTCCATTTCGAGACGATCGGGCAACCTGATCATTACTCACAAGCGAAAGTGGTTGAGCGTTCACATATGATAATTCGGTCGTGCTTGCTAACGTGAGGTTAATTGCGCAGTGGTAAACACGGTTGCCTCCTGAACAGCATGTCCGTGGTTCAAGTCCCGGCAGTGGCGATGATATGCACTACTGACGAGCTCTAATGAGAGCGAAACTCGAGTCTTGTGCTTTTGCTGTTCGAAGGGGGCCGACTGGAAAGTCTATGGGAGTGGGACAGCTGCGGTTAATTGTTGATTATGTTTAACCTGAAACCTACCTTCATCAATGATACTCGAACCCTGTGAATGTTTCCATTTGGTATATTGGTGTAATGCAGAGGCACCCAGCGAAATCTTATCTGTAAAACTGAATACACCACAACTAGCATTACTTTGACTAACGCCCCTTCTCGATTCACTAGTGGACAAAATGTACCAGATTCTTTCCTTGCTGATCAAAAGCAATGTTGCTCACAAGGATAGCGCGGATCTGTATGTTGTGCAAGAAGCATACGATGGGTCGTGCACACACTCAGCAGTCAATACACACGACGGACTCCATACCGTTCTTTCTAGCCAGTGACCTGTTTGGAGAAAATAAAACTCAGCATCAACGTTCACTCTTTGGTTGATTCAGTTGATATGTCGGTTTGGCTAAAATCAATTGAAAACAGAAGTATAACACACAGACGTCAATAACTAGGTTAAAATGTGGCATTTGCAAGTGTCCCATATGGCTGTCTTTCTCAACTAGTAAGACGATTGCCGTGTGTGAGCAGTCTGTTTCCGTTGTTTTTCCAGTCTAGTTGAAGCCCACAGCTTCACCAGTTGAGTCTATTGCAAATTATCTACGTCTCATGTTAGACGCGTAAGTTATGAAAGATAACAACCATTGTGATGTGGATACGGAAATTGCGTTTCGTAAAGCTTCAGATGAACCATTAAGCATATGGAGTGTGCGCTTTGGTTGAAATGAAACAAATGCATTGGATTTTCTGTTTGCACGTTGTCTATTCACAGCATAGTGCATTCCCATAAATATCACTGGAACAGCCACTTGCAGTGAAATTGTTTCGTGAGAAAATAAGTCACAGGGATAGTATAAGTGTGAAAGTGGCCGATCGTCATCTGATTATCGCATCTCGCGTATTCACTTGCACACGGAGGATCGCGGAGCAATCTTCACAATTAGCATCCAACTAGTAGAAGCACGAATCAGATAAGCAAACTTGTCTCGTTGAAGAATCGAATTTCAATACTTGAAGCAAAACACCTTAAGCAATCCCACGCTCAGTCTAGCTTACCTCAAACATTATACAACCATTCAGCATAAGATTTATGAGTTTGGTTGATATACGAACCCAAATTTGAGGATTCAGCTCGTCCACCTCAAATTTTCAGTACTCATTCAGTTAGTCTATATTGAATTTGTTGTCTGTGTAGACTTCCCATCAACTCAACGAAGGGTTTCATTGAAGTGTTCCACAGGCAATACCCATTGTCGCACATTGTAAGCCTTTCATTAATGATGATTGATGAATTGCCAGTGTTCGCTTCAATACGAGCATATGTGCCAAACTTTTTAACTTGAACGTAGGGAACTAAACATGTGCAAACCAAATTGAAAATAATGTGGTCGACTGAGGTAGTACGAACATACTCGTCTGTGGAAATATTGATTCCTCCCAGAGAGACAAGGTTCTACTGTGAACACATGACAAACAGTTCCATATACGGGAAAGAATTTGCGTCACCATGTCTATACACGCGACCTACACCAAACATCAGTGTGTCGTAAAAGGTTACGATAGCCGATTTCTCTATTATACACAGGAAAGTGATTAAGATAAATTGATATATTGTCCAAGACATGCTGCGAATACTCGACCGTAATTTTCTTGCCAGAAATTGATGCATGTCACTAATCTAGACAGTATTGAATCATGATATTAGTAACTGCTTCCAACGCAACTATCATTACTAGTATTCGCACAGTTTCCTTTGTCAATTCGATGCGTTCTCCCACATAATTGGAACGTGTACCGTATTTGTTGTGGTTCATATTATGGGTTGTGTACAGCTAGTTTTAGGAACTACCTATCATTTCCCACTTGTATGGTGAAGTCGTGCACGTGAGTGAATCAATTACGCTGCCCGATCACACAGATATCAGCATCAAAACTGACACACTGGTTTCGTTTAGGTGAATCCCAGGCAGATAGGCGTATACTACAACTGGACAACAGATACGTAGATTGCACAAGACGGTTTAACTCAAACCGATGCTCGCTTACACTCATGTATCAGAAAAGATTTTGCAGTAGTTATGGATCACTCAAAACCGGCGTGCCCGGCAACCCACCCGCCTCGCTATACAAATCATACCATGACGAATTTTACTACTCGAATCCGAGTCAGATTAAGAAATCCTCCGTTCCCCATCTGTAAATAAAGAATGATCACAAAGCGTAATTCTTCCCATAATTATCATTGAAACAGCCACTTGCATTGAAAGTGTTCCGTGAGAAAATGAATTGGGAAATGTATTTCTCATCACACTGGAAAAAGTTACGTTTATTAGCGGTAACAACCACGTTATAGGCTCGTTTAAATAAGGTTCGCAAATCACCTGATCATATGAGGTCACCTCTGGATCACCGGTGAATGGAATAGTTGAAAGCAGAATGAACGCGTTGCCTACTGATTGAAACATAGTGGTCTCTCTTCATTCAGTTTCAACTGGAGTAAATCGAACACAACTTCCATTGATTCTGACCACAATCAACGCCCCCTGGGTCCGCCCGACGAAAATTAACAGAAACGATAATGTCGAAATGGATTAGCGAAACACAGAATGATAATGGACAATTTACTCTGGTTGTCAACGTTCCAGTCTGGAAATTAGTTTGCACTCGTATTTCCAAGCGAACATATTTGCAGAACATCTCCTCTCTGGCTGTCATTCTTTGTTCTGACTAAGACTTCTCTCACCGCTCCGTCTTTTCTAACAATCGACTGATGGACTATCCTCACCCTCCACTGGCCTCTTGGCAGTGACTTATTGTTCACCAGAACCAGGTTTGCAGCAGCAATCTCTGGAACTTGTGTTGTCCACTTCTACCGTTTCAGTAAATCAGGAACGTAGTCCTTGATCAATCGCACCCAGAAGACGTCAGCTAGATGTTGTGCTTGACTCCATCTTCGTGTCAACTTTGGGGCGGTCGTAGTGAGCAGAATTAGAGCTAATTAACGCTATCAATTTGCCCATCGGAGGTTTTTATCCAGATTTCGAAGTTTTATAATGAGTACAGCTGTATAGATCTTGTACATGGTTATGTCCAAAACTTGCAGTTGAACAACAAACATGTCTATAGTGAACACATATGAACGTTGATATGCACACGCCAGTTAACAAAAACCAAATTAGCCTGGTACGCTCTTACATTATACTGTCAACATCAGATAACAGAGAAATTCTTCGACTGTTCATTCCATCCATTCTCAGATAACCTATTTATGGCGTGACTATGACAAATAAGCTGGTGTCTATCTTGTGAGGCAAAACTGGTGCAACTACTCGACATTTTTTCAACCGAACATTGTAAAAGTTGAGAACTATCATATTAGACGCAAGTTTCCCAAATGCTTTTCCACAAACTGAAACTTATTTCCACTATTGTGTCTGTATTCTACTTCATTCACGCCATTGTTGTATTGTACAACTAACAAATATGTTCACGATGTGCATTTATCCGTATCTCGTTACAATGTACACATTGATGATACTAATGTGAGCGTGCTTCTCACAAATGCGTTGTGAAATATGCGGCCATTATGTAGTTCGCCGATTTCGTGTTTCAAGGCCGAATCCAGTAGGAAGTAATCAATAGGGCCCGAGAAAAAGATTTTCCGAACTTTCCGTGAAATATTAAAATGCATATTTTGAGAATTGTATATATATATATATATAAAATCGAGTGTGCTAATTTTGTTGCAACCAGAAATGTCGGCTTTACCTAAAATTGTTCACATACGTAGTCTTGTTGAGAAAAATGTTGTCTTTTTTTCCGACAAAGTCATTATGTTGGCATTCGTACTCGATTTTGCGTTCGGAAAGTGCGTTCATCTAAACTATCATGATGGAACACGTACTTCAGTATTGCAGAAGAGTTCAGTTTCGCGAGGTTTTTTATATATAATTAAAATTGTAATTTCCACCGTGTTGCGTTTGCATTGTATTGTGCATTAAATATCAAACGAATTTGGAAAACGATCTACGTTCTCACCTGCTCATTTCTACCAGCATTATGGTGTAAACTTGGGTAACACAACCCACTCAATCATTAACAACGTGAGTATTGTTTTGTATATAGCTTATCGACTATGCTTGAATGTAGCTTACCATATGTACGCTAGTGAATTCTCGCTTATCCGACGGATATTGATCAACTTCGATGCTCGCTATTTCTTCCATGAAAACTGACTCTCAATCGTACGAATTCAGCTACAACTCTTCAATCTTCGTATCACGGACACATGATTCCGATGACTATTGGTCTGCGTGTATTTACAGTATTATGTATAACCGACATTTCCTACTGCAACACAATTAGTATACTCCATTATATATATATATATGATTGCCGAAATATGCATCTCAATATTTTACGAAAAACTGGAATAAATATTTTTGAACAAAGCAGTAAGAAGATGGACAGTGGTAGATGCTAGCACTTCGTATTGCCTCTTCAGTACCAAATAACAATAACCGGGAATATATATATATATGACACTATTAAGGTGGTGGATAAAGAAAATAAAATAGCAAATTAGGTGGAGAACAACAACGCAAGCTGCTCCGACGCATTGTTGGCTTGAAATGCAAGATTGCTCGAGAACGGGTGAAGACATATTTTCTCTTCGACTGTATATCAAAAACCATTATCCACGGTTTATCCTGGAATGTTTGAGATCTAGTCGATTGAAACCAAGCATTAGGAACTTAAGGCTCATCAGTACTGCTCACACTGAAACTGCACAAACACGTATGATGAAATTACGTCAGACTCATGCTCGTCGTTCACACTTTGTGGGGAACCTACCGCTTCTCTGTCGCACTACTTTTGTTAACTTTTGCAAAATGGTTGTTGATCGAACGAAGAAATTGAGTCTGGAACGCCTTCACAAGTCGTTGGAGAAATCAGAAGATGAACCGTGTCTTCGAGATCCCAGTAAGTACGTTCGGAACCTATCTTCTATACTACTTGATGTGCCACAGCCGGAAGTGTTGTCGCTAGTACTTGATTATAGAGTTCATTAAAATGAGTTAGACCGCATATCAATAGAGGTCCAATTTGAGAATCTTTTTGACCAGCTTTCAGATTTGCATACTACTAGTTTGGACAATCATAACTGGCTTAAAACAAAGCTGATTGACATTGCCTATGGGTTCATTATGTCACCATCATGAGATGAGTGTGCTCTTACAACTCGTCATCTTGAATATCTGAAAGACCTGAGAGCTAAGAACGTTGTCGTGCTGAAGCCAGATAAATCTTCGGGTGACGTCGTTATGGATAAAGAAGATTATACTCGAAGAATGTTGTCCATAGTGAATGACGAAAGCAAATTCCAACGGATTGACAAAGTGAAAAGGGTGACTGATATGGGAGGAAGAATTTTTGGACAAATTGAATTGTCATTGCTACATCAAATAATTGATGAAGATACTTTCAAATCTCTAAACCACAGTGGTTCAACAACACCGCAAATGTATGGCCTGCCCAAAACACAAAAACCGGGTGTACCTCTCAGACCGATTCTGTCTGTGAGCAATGTCCCTCAGCACAAACTGGCGCGATGGTTGGTACAGGCCTTGACGACATTAAAACGGAAATTTAAGACATATACCGTTAAAGACTCATTTGATTTAATTGGACATCTCAACGAAGTCAACCTAGCAGACAAAGTCGTGTGTTCAATAGACGTTCATTCATTGTTTACAAATGTCCCACCGCTCGAGACAATTGAATTTATATGCAATACGATCGAGACTGAAGGTTTTGACATAAAAATTCACACGGATTTGCTTGAACCGTCTCTAGTACTGTGCACGGAGGATATCAGTTTCACTTTTCAGAGTGAGCCTTATCGACAAATAGACGTGGTCGTCATGGGGAGTCCATTAGGACGGATGCTAGCGGATTTTTTCATGCTAATGGTAGAAGGACGAATGGCTGGAGACATTTCGTCGCTGCCGTTATAAAAACGTTATGTGGATGACATTCTCATCGTTGAGCAATCTTCGCAAAGGCTCGACGAGATAGTGAATCCGTTCAATATATGTCATGGTAATTTGACAGTTGTGAAATGGAAAAGAACGGGTGTCTACCGTTTCTAGACATCCTCATCGGATGATGGATCCCTGAAAAGAAGTATCTATCGATAGCTCACCTGGGCTGGTCAGTACACCCAACTCACAAGCTTCACATCAATGAGGAACAAGCGAGCATCGAACAGAACATTGTTCACGCGTGCCAAACGCATCCGTCCATCAGAATGTTGAGCTGATTAACTCCGATTGCTTACAACGACGTTGCAAGATAATAGGTATCCCCTGAAGTTTATCAACAGACACAGCCAGTAACGTGTAGCAGTAGACGAGGTTTCCATAGTTGGGAAGAAAAATGTCTACATTGAACTGCCATTCAAAGGTGACACTTCTTCACTTCGAACAACAAAACGCCTCGTCGCCCCCCCACCAAACGAGCATACAATGCGGCTGAAATCGTAGTCGTTGAAAGGACTTGTAAGCTGTTGTTACCTTCAGTAAAGGAAGAACAACCTATTGGCGACAACTCACACTGCATTTATCAAGTTGTGTGTAACTGCGGCAAAAGTTACATCGGCAGAACCGATAGGTGCTTGAACCCTAGGATGAAGGAACATCTACCGAAATGGGCTCAGGATATGATTGCACAGTCTACTCCCCTCGTCCCGGGATCACGTGAACTCCAGGCTTCGTCTATCGCCAGACACACGTTGGCCACCGGTCACCGGATTAATCCTGACTCAACATTCATGATTATAATGAGCCACGCTAATCCGTGTTTCCTGCGTTTCGCTGAGGCCGTCGCAATTAGTCGTCTCAAGCCAGCATTTTGTGTACAAAAACAATTCTACGTAAGCCTTAGACTCCGATGGACCAAATAGTTTTGCGTTGTTGTTCTCCGCCTAAGTTGCTATTTTCTTTTCTTCACCCACCACCCTAATAGTGTCATATATATATATTCCCGGTTATTGTTATTTGGTACTGAAGAGGCAATACGAAATGCTAGCATCTACCAAGGTCCGTCTTTTTACGGCTTCGTTCAATTTTATGAAAGGGACCAACAGTTTTTAATAATTATTTTTCGCGCCTAATTTATTGTTTCTTATTCGTTTCGGCTCCAAACACTATATATGCCATTAATATAATGTAGATTGGTTCGGCATTTACGTGAGGCAAACGTCAAATATGCACAAATATGGAAACAAAGTGGCAACCGGTAGTTAGTGAGATGGTAACTAGTGAGTGTTACTCGCGTTTTTTGAAACCGAACGTGAAAAAGTGCACGTCATATGCTTTTGAACCGCGGCTAATCACTGTCTCTTTCCCATGTGTTGTACATTCGGCGGCTTGTGCAGTCTCCGAAGAACAGCCTCGATTGAGGAGAAACTACCTGAACAAACAGTGACCAGTGCTACGTGTTCTTGTTAAATGACTTCTGATGAACTCTTGATCTCCCTCCTATCGGTATACTACACTTGCACTCTACAGAGCATATGCGAAACCGTCATTAGAAAAAGAAATTGCCGAGCGCCTAACCAAAAACAAGTTGATGGAAGCAAACAAACATGTGTTCATGAGGAGATGGTCTTGTCTATCCACCTTGTTATGTATTTTGGATGAAAAACCAACGTTTATATGACGAAGAACCTATAGAATATATAACCTGAACTTCACTGAAGCGTTTGGTTCGGTTAATCATCGATTGCTGTCTTTGAAACGAGAGCATTCCTGGATAACATTAGTTTTCATTCGATGGATAGCAGGTTCGTTTAGTAACACGCCGCTCAAAATGACCGTCGAGGGACCCAAGTCAAAAAGTGTACCCTCTATTCAACGGAGTTCCACAGTGGCCGGTTTTGGACCTCCACTGTTTCAAGTTTACCCTAATGACCTGAATATAGCCCTATCTTCTCCGTAGTTTATGTTTGCGGATGACTTGCATATTGTCGGAAATGCAAATATTGATCCTGTCCAATCTGACTTAGTAAAGCTATCCGACTTTTTCAGCAAAATGAGATTTAATGTTTAACCCAGAAAGATGTCTGCACCTGATTAAAGTCGGTAACAGATCCACTCAGAGGCAGCTTCCCACTTCACGTAGTCCGAGCATGCTAACTCAATTCACTGAAGCTGGAAACTTTGGGGTTCTAGTCCAGAATGACTTAAGATCTACGGCTAAGAGCACTTTGGCGTCGATAAAAGCAAGAGGCTCGCTTTTTCAGCTCGTGAGAACTATCTCATTCAGAGAGTTGGAAATTCCGATTTCGTTGTGAAAAGCGTTATTAAGGACCCATTTTGAGTATTGTATAAGGGCACGAAGCCCAAGCCTACAGAAGGATCAACAATGCCTTGAAAGCGTCCATAGGTTAGCTATTAGGTTGATGCGAGGCATGAAACGCTTATATAATGCTAGTCATCAGAACTCAACCTTTTCTCCCTTGAACAAAGATGGCCTTGTGAAGATTTTATGGAAGCTTTCAAGATCCTATGGGGTCTGACTGATGTATCGACTAATACGTTTTTCAGCCATTGAAGATGCCTCAACTGAGAGGGTGCCATTTGATGATACGTAAGCTGTGAGCAAACAATGGGGTTCATGCATCGTTGTTCTATCACAGATTGGTAAACGGGTAGAACAAGCTCTCTCCGTACACTGTCGTAACTTCGACGGTCGGAGTGTTCAAATGTAGCTTACACGAGGCTTGGAACCGAGTGTACTGTGAGCTACTCTAGACTTGATTTGTGTTGTAACTCTGTATATATGCCGTGTGTACGCAACTATGTTGTATGTGGCCCTACTTAGAAACAGGCAGATGTTG
>LUCH01002542.1:65787-81547 GCA_013368495.1 Paragonimus heterotremus
TTAGTGACAATCACCACAGCTTTTGTTCCCGGAGCAATCCTAATCGATAATTGAAGTTAGACTCGATCTGTGCACAGATGTTTACTTCGATATTTTGTTTACCTTGAATCTTGTAACACTCGTTTGTTCCCTATAACTTTTGAAATTTGACAGTTTTCGTTGGTTCTACACGAATGCTATTTACAGTTTATTGCTATAAGTTTCGTGACTGGTAAGATCAAAATAATTATTATCCTTTTGAATCACACGCCTTCTTCTGTTGCGAGCAAACTCTACCAAGTGGATTTAGTGTTCGAAAGCATCAAAATATCTGACATACCGCTGGTCCATATCTGCTAAATCATGCAGTTTTTCATGACTTGATGATATACCAGAAAAACAGTGCAATTTTTCACTTCAAGATTAACCTGGCAATCATTTCAATGTAAACAACACCACCGTTTTTTCAATCAAGCTTTTTTTGACTTCATTCTACTAGCTGCGAAACCTTGACTTAGATGGTCACTAATGCACGAAATGAATCCCTGATTTCAGAGCACAGAGCTTCCAATATATCCAGTTGTCTTTCAAATAGTGCTTGTCGTGATAAGGTCGTGGGAAGCGGAACAATGTGAAATGCAATGGTATTAGAGAACAGATCTAATTGTTTATGTCTACTGAATCAGGATATGCTACCAATCAAATTTTGCCAGATTCCATGTGATTATCATTCATTCATTAGCACTGCATTTGTTACAAAAACCTGGGCGGAAACTGGTCCTACAAACATTCGGACTATTTCACGAGAATAGCAAATGCTCGTCTGCGACTGGACGCAGAAAATATTTAACAACAAAATGAAATAACTTGGAGACTAATAAGTTTCCCCATACAGGAGAAACACTGCGGAAGACAGTGCCACTTCGATCCCCATCTGTCTTCTTCAGTAGAACCTGAACTTTCCTTGTCCAATGTGGACAAAACTGGACAGTGAAAGTGATTTAATGAACAAGTATGATGAAAAATAATTCGGAGAGCTCATACAAACAAAAAGTGCGAAACACAGTTTGGAATAAAGTGCCACCGTCATAAATGTGCACTGGACATTGGCAACTCGCAAAATGATTGAAGTTAAGCTATCTGAAATCCTTCTAGAACATACAGGACATTTGATTTGTTATGGTCGGGGTTTTCTTGTCAGGTTTAATTGTGTCGATCGAGGAACCCGATTTGTGTTAATGGGGATTATGCTATACAGGCACCACAAGATGACAGAGGGCTATGTGTGCCATATTGGTGCATCAATCGAATTGATTACATTGCATGCCAACCGCAACTCCTGATAATCATTATATCCAACATGTTTACTTCATTATTGTGGGTTTTGCTGTTCTATAACAGAACACCAATAAAAATGTGTCGTGACCATGTATGAAAATATTTCAAAAACACGTTTAGTCACTTAATTTGCCAATAAAAGTCCGTTTGCATAACACAGATATACAAGTGTGACGGTTGAAAAACTATCAAACAATTAATGCAGTTAACCGACTTGCAATCCACATAGCAACTTACTGAAATGTTGTTCATATTTCTCATGTTTGCTGCTCACTAGCAAACGCATGTACTGAGAGCAATTGATATAGTAAACATCGCATGAAAAAGCATCGTCTGTTTGTGCGAACTATTAAAGCGGACATATCTCTGATTGATTGTTAATTATAGTGCAAGAAAGGAATACTATGCGTTGCAGTCATACATTATTTCCAGGTGAGTGGTTGAACAGCTTCAAATAGAGCATTTTTTCGTTCCTGTTATGCTAATACACATCTCTTTTGGTTTGGAAGTGCCAAAATTGATCGACTGCATGCGTCTGCTAGCGTTCTCTGTAGTTCAAAATTCGGAGGTGCATATAAGAAAGATTGATAGAAACCTGTTTTCCCAACGCTGAATTTGGTTGAGAGTTTGTCACTCGCCGTTTGCAGTGAATTCCGACAAACGCGGACGAGTGTATATTTGTAAATATAACAGTATTCGGAAGCTCTTATTCAGACATGAGAAGATCGGAGAAGCACAGTTGTCTTGTTCGATGAAAAGGCCTTCGTATCAAGTCGCGTTTGTAAGTCACGGGTGCAGATTAGGAGAAATGTAAATAACGCCTATTCCACTTAGCTCACCAATAAACAGACCGGTCAACTGTACTGTTGATGCATGCGAGAATAAAAATACCTTGGAATGATAGTAGGGCATCTAATTTCTGTTCGTGAGTAACAAGAAGATGCAGGTGAGTGGAACTAGACTGGTGTGGAGACTTTACGAAATAGCAAAATTTGATGCATATTGAAACTTCATTGCACTTCCGTTAGAACATTCAAAAATAGTACAAACGGGGTTTGCATTTGTTGCCGTGTCTTCTCGTATGTTTGGCTTCCTCCCTTCAAGCTGATGATAAATGTTGAATTTTTTAAAAGCAGTTGAAAGTCTCTCAAACAATTTGTTGTTATCTTTCGATGTATGCAATAAAAGTTATGTTGCACATAGGAACTTGGCTGCATGTCGAGAGTGTAATTCGTCTTTAGTTTGGTTTGAAACGAGCTCTGTATATCTACTGGATCCTCCTAGCTTGATGTTAGTTGACACGCCCTCATCCTCATATATGCTTAATTGCTTCAGTTAACCAAGTTTACGTTGACTTTCGGCTCTTTCGGAGGGTCACTTTCCGCTTGTTCCATTTTGAGCAATGTTCTCCCGGATAATCAGAGTATATAGTTTCTTTACAATGGGAGTGAGAGCTCACTCATTCTATATGTTTCGGCGATAATACCATCTACATTGCAGTTACTAAGATCGCTCTTTTGCACTCATACTTGGAAGCTATTTCTATCAATCCGACCGTCTGAACAAACTCCATTAGAAATGTCGATTGCAGTTTATTAACTCAACTACTTTCAACAATCTGAGTGATTTGATAGATACACATTTGAGTTTCACACAGCGATTTGTGTAGGCAAACACAAACGCACACACAACTAACGCGTTTCCGGGTAAAGAACAACGTGATGTAACCAGTGTTGTGTGCTAACAATGCGGATGGCGCGAAGATTATTTATTTGGGAATGCAACACAATGGTTATGCGTTTGGACATAACAACAGAGAAAAACACTCATCCGCACAAAGTACTGGAATCAGACCGTCACGGTTGCCACATATGTCAACGCTCAGTTCTTTTACGTTTCCTCGCGTACGAGTAACAAATTCATGCGATGATCTACTTCAATATCCCTTCGTGCATTTTCTCGCGGCTAATTCAATGTCAAAATCTGCGCTCTGACCTCACTACTGAATAACAATGATGTGAATAGTATAGTACGATTGCTCCTCCTTACTACACTACCGTGAATGTATCGTTGGCATTAAAGCGTCTCTTAACAGTACATTGCTTTCCTCTACTTCAACGACGATTCCCACCATGGACCATCTCAGTGTTGGTGTAGTCTTCTACAACATATGTGAACGTTGATTTACCGATCTAGGGCTAGTCATAAAATATGGAAACAATGTATCTGTTACATATCGACCGCACCTACTTTGTGTTTGGTTCGAGTATTTTGATCGACGTTTCAACTGTTCTGAACACTGTTGTATTACCTTTAAACTACCGTGTACTGTATCATCCCTCCTCAGAAGCGCCCGTGGCTTAAGGAATTACAGAATTGCATCGGTTGAATATCACCCTCAACTGATTGTAATTGGTGCACCCCGACAGACTTGTAAGTTAGCACTCTCAGGAACAATGCTATACTCGTTCACTACTTACAACAAATAGTAATGCTTAAAATACCATGCTGAAATGATTACCAGAAATAACCCTTATGTTCACAACCTAACTTAAAATCTATCAGCCAAATTGATACAACTGAAATACAATACAGGAAACTTCGTTCAAAACATGCTTCCTGACTGAACAAGTATTAAGCATACAGCATCTGCTTCTGTGTTGTTTTACTACTTAGTAAAACAGTTTACAAATTCCACTCGCTCGTTCATTTTCTGCTGTAGATAAACAGTTTTAACGTTCCTATCTGCTCTGAACAGAGGAATGTGGTCAACGGAAAGCTGCATAAAAGAGAAGAAAACACTTGATAAACGGAATAATGTAACTGCGGGGATGGACAGATCCCAGGAGAGAGTTTCACCTCGCTTACTTTTTCCTTCGCTCACACATACACATACAATTACTTGACCTGCATCGATTCTAATAAGCTCTCTAAACTAATGTGTATTATATTTATTCCCACAGCAATAATTGATTGCTTCATTGCTCCATGTCACGTTCATCAATCATTTTTATTGGACACACCCGCCGATCTGTCCAAAAAAAATTCACAATTACCGATTTGCTCATCCGACATATGTGAAGATTTGTTCTGACGTTTATGAAACTCCGGTAATTTCTGCCTCTAAAATTGGGTAGCGGACTTCACGTAGAACACACATGGATTTCATGCTTCCCGTTATTGCATGAAACCACCAGTTTCAGCTTGAACTGAATTGGTCACTCAACTTGCGAGACCCAGCTCTAATAATATTAAAATTTTCGAACCTACAATGTTGGTCCAGCTGCCCACGATAAAGTCGTGACAATTTTGTATTCAGAGAATTTGTCTATCACCTATAGTTTAGTAGAACTTTCATTCAATGTTACTAGCCAACTGTGCAGCATACTGAAAAACAATCCTGTTAATCGAAAGTTCGTTTTTCGTATGCACTACTTAGTCATTTTGGTTAGCTGATTCTATAACCGTACAACGTTTGCCAAATACTTATGAAGTCCTTGATGCACATAGGTGACAACAGCACAGATCACAAATAAGCCTGCGAACCGGTTTGGTTTAGATTAGCTAGGAAGCAGCGTAAGCTGGCCGTTGGACTGGATGCTCATAAGACGGGAACTGTTATCTATCCTACAGTCGACGCCCTCCCTGATGTCTCACTTGTATCCATTATCTCTGACGTATACCACAACTTTATAAGTAGAGGTTGTTGGCGGCAACCATCAGCGCACCTGTTATCTCTTACCTTGGACGCTTGAGATGACTCGACAACAATGGTACAATTTCTTCTAATTTAACAGTGCGAATGAACGGTGTGTCTACTGTTTCTGCATTGTAACAAAACAAGGACGCACCGCTACACAACGCCTTCAATTAAGTAACAATACTCACTATTCGATAACCTTCTCTTACCCATCATTTATATCCAACAGAATATTTTCGAATGGTATTTATCAAGTGAGTTTTAGCACCACGTATCTGCAAGCGAGTTGTGCCTCAAGAAAGCAGATTTGAACGGGTGTGAACGCAATTCGTTACAGTGATTCGGAGAGCCTTTCGATAGGATGTACGGAAAGGTTGATAAAACAACTGCAAGCTGTCTGCAAACAACATTCGACACACGTCCCACATGTATTGGATGGCGGACATGGATAGTTATGTAACATGTTCGGGTTGCATGAATTATATTGAGTTGCTGCCTGCACCCGCCATTAATGAGAAGGCAAAGGTGCTAATCGAAATGGATGGTACTAAGAGATGTTTTACACATTTATTGAAAAGTTTGTATTCATATCAAACATAACAAACTGAAATTCCGACATGAATTTGTAGTCAAAAATTTGCTGAAAACTCGATATAGTGACGTCACGCTTCATTGATTGTTATCGCTGACATGAATAGAAAAAGTAGTAACTGGCTACCAAAAATATTAACTAGACCGGACGCTCTGTTCCGTGTGCTACCAGCATTGCATTCCGCATGAGCAATTAGCCGCGTGGAATCATTGCAATATTGATATCTGGCCTCCCTGTTCCAGGAAGGTTTATTACTGTAAAAGAGTGACGCAGAGATTCCAATTAACATGTAATAGTGTGTTGTGTGTCATAACAATACGTAAAGCAGGTCTCAAAATGAAACCAAAAAACAAGGAACATATAACATACATGCAAATTGACAAAACAGTGACCGATATCTTATTCTGAATACTACGAAGCGGCAACGTATCGTCATAACAAAGGTTGATTCCAACAGCACACTGGTTGTCACGATTTTTGTCAATCATTAGCATGTAGTTGAACTCTTCGCCATGATAGCCTGAGTAGCCACTAACAAATAACAATATCTAAATGATAATCAGCCGAAAGATTGTCAGTGATTCAGATCTTTATTGTTGAGATTGGTGTACAGGTGTAATGTAATTGTACTCATAGGGATTGTGTCGTGCCCTGTTCAGTTGTGTTGCCCTCTGCTCCAATTCGAGTCAAACCGCGTCATGCGTGTCGGTGTTCCGGCGCCCCGATTCACATCCAATTTTAAGCACCCCATTGGCTGAGTGTGCAGCTGGTGACTGTGCGCGTGCGTGCTTGCGTTCGGATGTGGAAGAAGGTCTTCGGGCCGGTGGAAGCTTGGACGCGCATGTGCAGGTTAGGGTAGTGAGTGTCACTTAGGCTAGTCGGGTTGACACATAATGGGCTGTGTGATAGGCCGAGAAGATGGCCACAAGCAACTTTGCCTGATTTACATTTGTTGTGTGAGCAGTAACAAATGAACAACTGCGTATGCACTCAGCTACGTGGAACAGACTAATAAGCCACTTTTTCTGCCTTGCTGCGTGAAAACGTCGTATGTAATTTCCTCTTGACCAACCTGACTGATATCAGCTTCTCTAAGAGTTAAATGTGATGTCTTTCGTCTTCAGGCTGTAGCTTTCTCATCCAGATAGCTAACAGGGTGAAATAAACTGCTTTCGTGTGTAGAAGATTGAAGTGATTGCACGCCTACATCTGTTTCATTGAAAAACTCATTAGTTATGTACACGGCTGATTACCCCCTGAATGAATCATGCTGTCAGCTAACTGAAGTCACTTGACCCGTTGAATTATATTTCTGTGAGTCAAGATCTCTTTGCGGCCTTTTCATTCAAAAACGTGCAATCACTAAAATATACTTTCGGGCTCGTTGATTGAATCACATTTGCGAATGTGGACAACAAAAAGGCTTCCCTCTTGTGTGCTTTCTTTCCACGGACGTAACTTTTGAAGAAACCGTTCACAACCTCATAGGAGATGTTTTTCCCGAAGGTTTATCCATAGACTTGCTTGAAGACAATCAAGCAGGTGATATTAAGTTGCATGCAGAACGTATCGTTTCATACTGATGAGAAAAGATACCATCGGATAAACGAGGTCGCAGTGGAGTTACAGTTAAGCTTACTATTAGCACATATATTCGTGGCAAGGTTGGGAAGAACTACGCATCGAGGGATTATTGAAAGGAGCAATGCCTACATAAGCTACTTGGACGACATCTTTGTAGGTGACGAAATTGTAGATCAGTTAGCATACTTGCTGGAGTAAACATATCGCATCCTGATCTCAAATATAAATTTGAAGGCGAGACAGACATTCAATCTACCAGAATATGATAATGAGTCGTCGTGTAGACGTTCCATTTCGGGAAGAAATCCACCGGAAGGTGACCTGAAGTAGGCAGTACACTCACATGCTCAGTTACGTTTATATTAGGTAAAAAACAATGTTTGACACGTAGAACTGTGAAGGTATGTACTTATGAGATTAGTGGGTGAGAGATGAGGTTTTTATTGCAAACATTCATAGACGACACCTGCTCCAACATATTTGTTGATAAGCACATGAAATTGACGACATCATAAGCGGAACTTTCATTCGCGGAAAATAGGTTGATTGGCATGACGCTCGACGACGACGGCTTGGAGTTCGCTAAACCAATGGCCCTTATGGTAATTAATAGAAGTGAAAAATTCACAGTGTGGTGCAATTGGTTACATAGTTAACATCTAACTGGATAATCAACGAACAATTCGAAAGTGCGGTAACCAAATGTGTGACTTCATTGTTTGTCCACACATTCACATGTTCCTTTGGAAAAGGTTACGATGGTCGCACAACCAGACATCCTACTCACATGATAAGTGAGCACAGTCTCACTGCCGAAATGGAAGATGGAGTCCATTTGGAGTGCAATTTGGATACTTCACTTTAATTCACAGCACCAAATCTTGTCGGAAATTACTTTTCCACTCATTTACCACTTACCTTGTCGTCACCATAGGAGGACCAAATTATGTATGCTGGCCACCACGGAGACGATCTGACTTCAGCAGTGCAATCCACAAATCTACACTCAGAGAAAATTTGTCCAAGCATTGCTGGTACCTTGATTCTTCGTTGTTCACTTTGCACTTTGGCAGGTCAGTATGGTAACCCATTTACTCTTAATTTCGGAACCATTAAAGGTAACTATTTACATAATTCCTCCTGATTCTACTCGCCTGATAACCATAATGGTGTGAAATGTCATGTAATTGACGTGATGATGAATAATCAGAGACAGGTCGTTCGACAAACTCATGGAGGTTAATTAAAGTGTTGAAATTCAAACATCTTCGGAGAGACTGTATTTCTTCAATAACATTTTAGATGGTCGTTCGGGGAAAGAGACCTGTGTGGTAGTACTATACATCAATGTGATGACGAAGTCTGACATATGGATGGCTGGATATCTGTCGATCCTTTGAAATGAAGCGATCTCTTGACAGTAGTCCTGTACGAAATAGAGAGCCTCAGGTGTTTATAGTCCCCACGAACTTCAAGTTTTCTAACAGCACACAACTGAAAACTGTTGGCGAAAAAAGACCTCTCTGAATGTTAACCTTAAACAAATCTACTAAAAAATGTTAGCTGTTTCTAGAACCACTGCTTTTGTCGAATTTTTTTCGACTTAAATGTAACAGTCAGTTTGGCACACATGTTTCGCTTCACGATTCTCTTCAAAATTTTCAAAAGCCGAGGTGAGCTTCACTTCGGTAGCAACATTCTCAATTTAGATCTACTTGTCCAGTCACGTCGTAAGCTGTTCACATTTGAGTAACTACTGCTTTCGAGTTTTGACATCAATGTCAGAAGCATTAATTTTCTAGCGCATTGAGCTACTGTTTGCGTTTCGCATCAGTTCGGTGGTTGCTCAGATAAACCTCAATTAGGCTCGAACGGCTTTTTAATAATTGTGGTTTGTCTTCAGTCTTTCCATTAGCATGGCGTAATATCTGCGTATGAGCTGATTGTCTTGCACGAAAATGCAGGATGACTCATTGCCTCACCGGAAACAAAGACAGATTTCTTCCTGGCTTTGTTCATCTACATACATATCATTCAAAATATTATCAAGTCTTCTGCCTCACGCTGTTGAATAGAAATCATACATACAACTTAGCGATTAGAATGGTCGATATTTCTTCGTACCTTACCTAAACAGTACTTCTGAGAACATGGTTTTTGGATTGAGGGTTCGTCAATAAACTAAATGTACATTAATATGGGTGACACTTGAAAATTGATTGTTTACAGAAATATACCAGGATTGATATTCGTGAAATAATGGGTCACATTCGTGTATGTTACTGTTTCACGTATAAGTAGGCAATGTATTCCGTTACAATTTTGAGTATCATGCGAAGGCAAGGCAGAACCAAAATACACTCCCTAATTTTATCATCAATGCTTTTGGTGATATGACTAACAATGTACAGAGACATTTTTACAACGATTTTACTCGACGATGAAGTTGGAGTATACAACTGATTTCAATTCAAGAACACAGGCAAACTTATCTAGAAATTAATTGATCAAAATTGATATTTTGACAGTTTCAAATGGAATTTGCACTTATACAACTCACGGAAAATCGTAAAAGCACAATATGTTTGTGGTTCCACGGCAAAAGTAATGATCACAACCAACTTCTTTAGTCTGATCGCCCAGCGCCTTCGTGCGTATTTGGTGAAGTGAAATTTAAAAAATGATTGTTTATTTTTTAGAATGTAGATAAACTCATAGATAATCTTTAGGAAGGCAACTCGAATACTACTGCTACTTTAATTAATATCTGTAAGATATCTGTTTACGACAAATATATTTCAGCAGAGGGGAACTCATATTCAAGGTCATAACATGTATGAATTCTGTAGTTCGCTTTCCACTTGAGTGGTATTAACATGCGAGGAGGCCATTTCACCTGAATTGTGATGCTATTGTTCAGTGTGTTTTGTATTTGCGAGTTATTTGTTTTCATAATGCACACAAAACTTAGGAATTGAGTTTAATTTAACAAAACTGACAGTAACAAGATTAACACATTTCACAGACCCAACATAAGGAAGTAAGCTTTTGTAACATATTCATATGTTTGCATGATACATGGGAATGCTTGACTTACGAAAGTGATAAACCGTTCGTGGATACTAGCCGTTCCAATACCAGTGTAATATGCCCTTGCGTTCCACAGCTCGCGGTAGAAACTGACGCCGAGACATGTGTAATTAGAAAATATTTATATATATGCGCACACTAATATTTAATAGGGATGTGGTAAATCTCAAAGATATTGACAGTTAAGCTTACCGCTAATTTGACCATGGAGACCATCAGTTATGCATATTGTTTGCTGGGAAATACCATCTATGGGTTGTCCACGTTTCTAAATTGTCAACACTTATATAATGTTTTGCACTTGTGAATGCTCCATTGTTGGATGAGCAGTCTTTCAATTTTTCACCACCCTCTCGACGAAAGCTCAACTGAGTGGAGGTTGACATATCCTCACAAAACAATATAGCTGGCGTTAGCTAATTGCAATTTGGTCACACCTGAATTAAAATCCCCTGTTTGATGAATGTCTGATGCACGCCATTTTAACGGCAAACTCGAAAAAAACCGCATGACATTGTTTCTGATTTTATCCTACAAAACTTACACTAATCTAAATCCTTATGTAATTGGCGTAATGACAATCAATTGTATACAGAGTCTTTTTGCTAAATCACTGTTGCTATTTATTAGTGTAGAAAGCGATCGCTTGCTATTGAGGATAAGTGTTTGCATAACAATTTGCGTATGTAGCTTACGCGAGATTAATGTAGTTGATTTACACAAACCTGATCGTCAGTACTCAAAACCAACTGGGGATCGGGACGTGGGCAAACACCGCTGTTGACTCGTAGCAAACTGTGCTTTCTGTTTTGCGTTGATGTCGTTTAGGTAGTGATCTCAATGAACTATCAATGATGCTATACGCCCGTGTAGTTATTCTGCTCTTCAACTCTTACTCGATAAAATTGATGGTCTGTTTACTGATAACAAAATGTGAAATCTCAACTAAGGAGTTGTTTTGAGGGAATACTTACTAATCATATTTATCCAGTTCAGCTTCCATAAATGTGAGGTCCTTGTATTTGTTGAGGTCATATGCTCCGGGAATATTACGATCTTCCATACACAAGTGCCTCGAGTGAACATTTGCATAATATTCCAGAGTTAAGTTCCATTTCTACAACAAAACAAATAGGATATTATTTTGAACGAACTCAAAAGTTGCAACCGTGACGATGTACTCGTGCAGTGGTAAATTCATTATCACTCGAACCAGCTTGACATCCGTCTTGAATTATCAGAACACAAAAGCATGACAGGTTTATCAAGGTAAGCTGCATTATCAGGCTCGAATAAGATTTTACCTATATCGAGTTGTAACTGTCCTTTACAGGGTGTGTACAAACAAGTTCACTACCATATAATAAATCTCATTTGTGTTCACACTATCTGGTGGTTCGAGCACATTACAAAACTCACCAGCTTAGTAGATAATGCGCTCTTGGATGGAAAACAGTTGAGGAATTCTCGGCGAATCTCATTCAGAATACAGAGAGTTCTTTCACGCTCTAACTGAGTTATTTCTCCTTCGGCCGCGAACAGAATGCATAATAAGATCGTCCACTTGCTCATAATAGTCTCTATCTTATTTTCACACGGATGAGTTTTGTGCTTTGCTTTTTACACTTTCTCGCACCACAATCATCCAATTACATCTGTGCAGATCGAAGGTCAACTCCATTAGTTGGATTATTGATTGAATCAGACATACGGACAAGACTGTCGATCGCCTGAGGAAGTGAAGTTCGACTAGCAATCTAGAGCAACATATCAATGTTTTACGGTGATAATAGAAATTAACGTTTTTGACGCTGTTTGTACATTTAAACGTGAATTATATAACAACCTGATTTCCCGCTATCTGTGTATAATGTCAAAGTGCGTTAACGTCCGAATAATACAGCAGTACACGGATAAATATAATGGTCATTTGCTGATGCACAAAGTGTGCATAGTGCTTCCAGAGATTGACATTCGTGCTTGCGGCTTTTGACGATTTACTCAAAGTTATAATTTACGAGTTACATTCTTTATCCTTGTGCTAAATTTGCAGCCCAAAGAAATCCTATAAATTATAAGTAACTGCGCCGAAGATAACCAAACGGGAGTAAGTACTTCGTTTTGGAAATTTAAAAACCGTCCCTTGTGTAACTGTAATGTGCGATTTTATTTCTACCTTGATGAAAACTAGAAGAAAAGTGTAGGAACTGTAGTGACCGGCGATCGTGTGGCTTCTCTAAGGATCCCGGCTGCAACCGTGTTTTCCTGCTTGTCTGTTCTGTACGCATGATTCTATGTACGCCTGCAACAGGAGGCCTGATACAAACTCAGTGCCACTTTCCTCAGTCTTGCAACTAATTGCACGCAGTGAATGCTTGCCCATTTTATTAACGACTCATCTATTATTTCATGCTTCAAGGTCGTTTAACACGAACCTATTCGAGCGTTGTTTAACGCACTCGAAGGTTTCACACACTTTTCGCTTGGCGCGCTCTTGAGCGCCGTCGAGTGGGCTGTAGCCCATCTCGCGCTTCTCTTCTTTTCCTCTTGGTTGCTGCCGTTGATCCCAGACTAGGCTACAGTTAATTACTTATCATATTTCCAAATATTGCTTGAAAATTACGGTTTGTTTCCAAACCCTGCTGTGTTCTCTAGTTCAATGCCTGTCGGGACTACGTTACGATTGCTCTTCAGGAAAGACGTATTTAATTGTTAGTGGACGAGGGTCTAGCGCATACCCACTTGTCCACTACAGAACTACAGGTTTTCTACTGAAACCAAACTAGTGAAAACTACAGGTTGAATATTTTGTTCTGCATACGAACAGATACCTTGCATGATCAAATACACATATGGTACACAGAGTATTTCACTGGCACCCACATACACACTTGATTTACAAGGAGGGCAATTATGTTACGTCAACGTTGGGAGAAATCGTATCTTCCCGGATAATTATGACTGGCAAATACATATAAACTATCAACTTATATATTTATTTAGGTTAGGATTTTCTGTGTAATAATGCACTGAACAATGAACAGTTTCTTGCAAGTATTAGGTCTCGACACTTTGACATGACTAACGGGGAGGCAAATCAGTAAACTGTTTCATCAGGAAAGACACAGTTGCACTTCATCACTAACTGGTTGTAAAATAATATACTAATAAGCAGTTCGATTTTCTACAATAAGCAACTCGCAACACAAGATGATTTTATCGCTTTGTGTAGCTTCGCTATTAAATATCCAACAGCTCTATAAGACAATTGACTATTCCAGACTCATCAACTGGAATGTAGAAATTAAAAAGAATAAGCTGACTGGATTGCTGCTTCTTTGTGAAATATTCCCATGGTTACTGTCAAGAAATGAGATGGATCTTCGAGGACATGGAATGACAAAGACCTGACTATGGATTTTGTCTCTCATGATAGTTTTATGATCAATTTGGAAGAGTATCAATCTTGAGGATATTAAAGAAACTCCCGATCATTGGCGTTGTGTTCATGGTATAGTTGATGCCATAACTAAGGATTCCAATCTGAACTGCTTTCTGTGGACATCTTACTGGTTACGAAGTAGCCCCAATTTCAGCAGTTACCCATTTGCAGCAGATGCGACGTAAGAAGACAATCTAGGCTGAACCAACTGACCATTCACACAAAAGATATTTGAAATAGTCCAAATATTTGGTTTGACAAATAAGATACATGACATCAAAAACATATGACAAAAAAGGAAATTAGAGATGTGTCTGTGGCACAACAAGCTGAAATCGACTTCTCATAAAACCTTCTCATCAAGAATGATCATCCGAAAAGATCTATTCAGAAACCCGTGCAAGCAGTAGCGCTAAAACGGATCTCCATCTGTGGAAAATAAATCGCAATAAATGCTCTCCATTCTGAAGAAATTTCTGGGGCAGCATTCACAACAATAAAATCAGTCAACACAAGCTACCTTGCAGCCAAATTACGTGTGAGATCTTGTTCAACTACATTATTTCATCAGAGCTGGAAGACAAACTTTGCTAATCTACAGAAAACGTTTATGCATACTATTTTGCTGGTTATTGCCCAACATCATTGTCTGTTTAATTGTCCGATCGCGTTGGTGCGTCCTATGCTGTTGGGGATCTACTTGACAAAAACCGCTACGAGCGTCGTTAGTTTTCACTTGACCAGTCATATCCATTGTGGTAATAAGGAAGATGCTTGTGAAATTGTCCCCCGATTGCTAAGAAGTGTTGTGGTTCCTACATTGGCCGTGATTCATAGTATCCGATTGTACAGTCTTAACCCACGTGTGCAGAAAACGTTGTTGCCGGTACTTATTCACTCACTGCTCTGAAACTAAGTGAACTGACAGCTTGTAAAATAGTTTGTACAACTGTTTTCGGACACACAGTCCAATTTCTGGTGTATTTAAGCCAGTGAAACAGAGCTAGTCAGTTTTTGCTACTGATCACTGTTTATTTCCACAAAAAGCCACGGTGGTCGGCCCATTTCAGAGCACTTACGAGATGTTCCGCGATTCTTATTGATCTATCATGAGGAGGCTGTCGTGACCACCAATGTTTGTTTCGATCTATATGAAACTTTCCAACTGCTCGTTCACGTGTGCTTCCTCTCCAGCCAACGGTGCATATAAGCAGACATAAATAACTCCCGTGAGCCTCAGTCAGGCATAATCCCGGTTGACGTGGCATCAGATTCGCGTCATGCGCTTAATTTATTTACAGCACAGTTACCCGCAGAATATCGCTCACACATTTCAGGACTATTAACAACCTTTCTGACCCTATTATTTTTACAACTGCACACTAAATAATTTCATTATGCTTGCACGCAACCGTTGGCTGTCTTCCATTTAATTTTCTAAGTATGATTTTTCTAAAGACTGGCAGTTAAATTACTGAACCGAAATATCTGTTTAAAAATTCGATCATTGTTATCACAAAGTGGCTAAAATTTCCTCTTCTCTGTTTATCGAATTTTTTGATGATGCTTGTTGATATTCTGAAATCTAAAATAAAAAAACGAGAATACGAAAACTGTTTCATCCATTCACATTTTATTCAAATACGTCATTCATGTAGGTAGGGTGTTTCACGTTGACACTCGCGACCTAGCATTCCTCATTCAAGAAAATTTATGCACGAATGTGAAATGCACAATGTATCTTGAATGAAACTTCATCGTGAGTGTTCTATGCTAAGTGGAATAAACTCATGCAGTATACAGATGATCAAGTGTGTTTGCTCAGTAATTCAGTACGCGCTGCACTTCTGTACATAGAATTGAGAAACAGTGACAGCCTAGGGAGAATCACAGTTGCATTGAAGTGACCTGGAGATACCCTCGGTCTGCTTGCTGTACGATGTGTGAAATCCTTCCTAAAATCTTAGCTCACATTGTACATAGGATCTTAAGGATCTTTGCCTGTTGTCTGCCTGATGCATGCGATCGCGTTTGT
>LUCH01002543.1:5438-56536 GCA_013368495.1 Paragonimus heterotremus
AGCCACTTCGCTACCAAGTGGCCAAGTAAGGCCAATCCCATAGGCGTTGGTTTCTCGGGCTGGCATGACACCCATGCTCACTTGCACGTATCCTCCTGTCGCGACACTCATGCTCACTTGCACGTATCGTCCTGGCACGACACTCATTTTCACGTCTCCTGCTGGTTGGTCCGACGTGCCCCTCAGTGCTTTGTTGATGTCCGATTTCGTCAGCCGTCACTGAAGACCTGACTGGTTTGCAATGATGACTGATTTCATCAGCTGTCACTAATGTCCTGAGTAGGTTGTTTTGGTGAATTTGCCTCTGGAAAATAACTAATTGTCTCGCATAGCTGGACATTCGTGGACGGTAACGGAACGTTTACGGAGCATATGAAACCATTAGTTAGACTGATGTCTGAGTCACTGACAAATTCTAAGGAACCCCTAATAGATCATGCTTGGGACTTTTTTATTTTAGTGGAGTTAGGGTGGTGACTGACCACCATGCTTATTTATGGTGATGGGAATTGATTTTCTGAATAGGCCTGAACGGTATATACCTAACACGTAAAAACCGCGTGGGGTGACGGATGTGCCACCATATGAGAAGAAAATCGGCTACTGTAAAGTGAGAAAGGAAGAAAAAACGTGAAGCGATAAAATTACAACGGTGCACACAGAGACCGACAACACGAACTCCAGTTCTCCGGTATATCAGGCGGCGTCCTCAATTATGGGTTTTCAGTACCCTTTAGATCCCAGCCGGGAACACCCTACTAAAGTCAGCTTCGTAGTGAGTGCCTTCATACGTCAAACCCAACGCATGCGCTGACCACCGAGCTACCGTTTTTAGCCTACTCCACCACTCAAACAGAGCACGATGAGGCAAGTGGTGAGTTGACGTTCGTACGATGTGGCCAAACCAGCGAAGCCTGTGAGATGAGACAAGTACGCTCAGAGGTTGACAGGGTCCACACTCCTCGAAGACACGTCGGTAAACTTCCTCATTGCTGACACAGTGATTTCACCATAAGCTGCTAGTGCTTCAGAGACATCGGTGGTCGAAGAGAGACGCTACGAACACCCTCAGCACGAGTGGGCCAGGTTTTGGAGACGTACAATAGAATTGCCCTTACAGTGATATTATACACTCGGTCTTTCACAGAAGGACTCGGGTGAATGCTGACGACATAAATGGCTTAAGCTGGCGAACGTTGTCCACTCCTTGGCTATACAATTTGCAATCTCATAGGACATTCCACCAGCACTGATATAGCTCCCAGGGCACATACACTTTTTAACTACTTCCAACTGTTTGTCACCAAGGTGGAGAGCAGGTAGGAAATCCTGTCAATTTCGCCACAATACCTTGCACTTAGTAGGTGCAAAGATAATACCAAATTGAGGAACTGAAGTCCCTAATCTGTCTGAGATGTTCTAGGCTCTATGTGTGTTCTTGCAGATCAGGATAATGTCATCTGTATACTCTATCTCAATATAGAGTGCTTGGGAGCAATTCCACACCATCGTATTCGCATCCAAATTGATATTCTAGAATTGTTTGTCTTGAGAAGACCGTATAGTTGAGTCGTCGACGACCCACATAATTTAAGAGCTTTGTACATCATCTCACTAATGCGTAGATGTGCAAGTTTAAAGCGTCTTTCTATGTAAACTTATCACCCTTCCTAACCCACCGATGACATGCCAGTCACGTCCTCCTAATTGTTCGGTATAAAAAACGATTCACGTTAGTGTATACTTGGTGTTGATAAGTCTACGAAATGCGTACATCTACCATTCTCTGTGTTCTACCTCTTTCGTTTAGAATTCCAACGGGAACTGTTTATCTGTTTTTTGTTTTCAATACAACCTTCTTTTACTTTGTACTTTATAGTTATTAAGTTGTTTGTTCATATTAATCCTTTTTTGAACTGTTACTTATTTTATTTCCACCAACCCGGCTCTCATACCCATACTCTATCCTAGTTTTTTGTATTTACACAACTGCTCGTAGGGGCTACTGGTACCGGTTGTACAGGCATTATCCTGTGGCATTATTTGATTCCCCAGTACCCGAGTGAACGTGTGGGCTCGCTCAATTTCACCCAGCGCGTCCTTAGGCTGCAAGTTTGAGAACGGCCTTCCATGGAAGGGGCTTACTTCGAAATAAGTGGGGGTTTTCCGGCGAATAAGCAGTCGCGGACAGTGAGTGTTAGTACTGCCATGGTGTGGTAGATTCACGGTTGGCAGCCGGGTCTCCTATAAATGCCACACAAGATCTTTGACGACGTACGTTGCCACACCACGAAGGGGGTTTAGGTGCTCCAACAGGAGCACATGGTCTCCTGAACAACATGCTATTCGTCTGATTTGCTGTCCGTATGGCGTACAGACATCTCCAACCTTCGTCAACCACGGAAAACCGTACCACGTTCAAATTCCTCCGGTGGTCACCGGCCTCAGCGAGTACGCAAGGTGTACCGGTACCTCGAATGGGTAGACTCTATTCGGAGGGTCTATGAACCAATTTGATTACCGGCTCGAGGCAATAGGAGACATTTATTTCAATAGCCGTGTTGATCTTAGACTCTGGCTGGACAGATCTACAACATCAGACCTGCCTTCGTCGGTGAATCCTTAAACTGCTGCGCAGCGTATGTCGCAATCTCCTATGAGATGCGTTAGGCATCCTGGGTAGATGGACTTCATCTGAAGGACATATGAACCAAACCACTACTAGTCACCGGTCATCCATGGTCTGCAAACTTCGTACTCCGCCCCACTGCCTTGTGGGTTAGGTTTTTTGACCCAAAAGCTCTGGGTGGAATCTCTCAGGTCATTCCCCTTCTTTGGTCTGGCCAACTGAGAAGTGTTCTTCCCTCATAAGTGTGAACCCATACACATGTTATGAATTTTGTCACGTCTTCTTTGACCAAGATGTCGCTGACCGGTTTTGCTTCCATGTTAAATCCTATCGCACCAAACCAGTTTGTCTCGTTCCTCCTCCTTTTGTCAAATAACTGTACTTGGTGACCTGCAGTCCCATTTTCGTGCACATATCAGAGACTTGCCTCATTTACCGCTCTCGACGGAAGTCGTAACCAGCATTCATTTAACTGAGAGACATAAGTCCTTACTCACTACCCGAACAATGTTCGAACACGGTTGTGCAAATAGGTCGATAGGTCGTTCTTTTACACACTTTGTAGACCCTTCCCATCGATATCTGCTCTCTTTCTGAAACATAGTTTCAAGATTTTAACTCACTGTTAAAACCTCAATCTTCGTCAGCCGCTTCACCATGAGCGTACGATATGCTCTTGTCTAGAGACCCTGTGGCTCAAGCCACGGGTCACGTCAGTGTTGAAATTGTCCTACACGCATACGCATAGAAGGCGCTTTTTGATTGGTCTTCCGTCAACAGCCGTCTTCGCACTATCACACCCGAAGGTACGGTTATAGCGTCGATAGGCGCCCATCACAAACGTTGTCCGTTGTTGCGGCATATATCACCACAGACTATAGTCCAGACTTAGTCTAGTTTGGTTTTTATCACCAGCCCACTAGCGCACACACCGCGCGGCGCACAGACATTGTGTTACTGCCTGAAGAATTAAACACTCAGGTAGGCAGATCAGGCGCTGACGTGCGTGACTTAAGCGGCTCACAGTCTTACGATACTGGTCGAACGGGTAACGGTGAATGTTTGTTGCACTTCTGTGCTGATAACGGTCTGTTTCTGACAGGTGTTGATTTTCGACGTTCCAGGCGTCAGTGCACCACTTGGCTACCCCCATCATCGAGTCAGTCGTAGACACAGACTGGCCGTCAGCTATCAGTGGTGTGGCTGTTTACAAAATTGCAAGCCTATCTGGAGTGCCTTCATGGATTCCGCTCATGCCAAGTTCGCCTTGAATTTTGATAGGAGGTCACTTCGCTGTCTACCACAAATTGACGTATCTAAACCAGCAGGATCACAGGCGCCTTCCGCTTACCAGTGGGTGTTCGTCTCTAATGTAGGTCCCCATTCATTAGACGACATTGAAAAACACTGGGTTCATATACAACGTATGGATAGATAACATAATTGTCGGTTACAAGTGGCGGGCTTCCATTCAGGACTGTCGTTCTCATTTGAACACGTCCTTGGAGTCATTTTACGCATTGGTACGCTGCCGTTTTGTGCTTACTTTTGCTGGACCAAGACCCCACCGACAACAATGGCTGGCTGTTGGGAAACTGGCTATGCCGTCGGCAAAGCATAAGTACCACAATAGCCTGAAAAGCGGTCTTGGCAGTCCTAACTTCAGATATCATAATAGCCGCTGAACCCATTCATGAGGCAAGTGCTGCAACATGCGACACGGAGTTTTCTGGCTTCAACAAACATTACATCTCACAGAAATCCCTAAATTGTTAGATGCCAACCGGGACGTTCATCCTAACAGTTCATGTAGTGAGTCTAGAAGAGATAACCGTAGGAAGCTGAAACGTAACCTGATCGACTATCGTGAGGCTTGGTATATGGGGATTGTTAGGGAAATGGAAACCGCTTTTGTTTCAGGGAACACCGACAGACTGTTTACGCTTATCCGTGTTACTGCTCTCAGGTGACCGTCTGTCAGTGAAGCTGTAAACGAGGCAGACGGAGTATTCATCCATAATGAGTCACGAAGGTTAGAGCGCTGGGTGGAACACTTTTGGGGTCACTTTAGCTGGCTTCCTGCTTCTACTATGTTACCACCACATAGTTGCAAAGTGGCATCCTGGCTAGTAGATTCAGCACCATCCACTAAGACTGAGCTCCGCAGTTGCTTTCAAACGTAATAAGGTTACTGGTCAAGATGGTCTATGCCAAAACTGAGTTCGTGAAGATGGTTCTGTGGTGGTCAGCTAGCACATTGTGGGTTTCACTTACCGCTTGAGTAGTACCTATTGGATCACTCATTCAGAAACAAATTTCATTCTTTTTACGTGAGGGATAAACGGCTTTTCGGTTTAAAGACGATAGATTCGTAATTTGCGACTGATTGTGAATGCATACTGATTTCAGATGCAGTTGTAGGATTCTCGATCGGATCGCTTTCTGTATATTTAATGGGACGTCCAAGCGTACCGTACAATGTGAATGAGCTTGTATGGTAGTTTTGACAATTGTATTAAGCTCGTCAGGAATCTTTTTGCACTGACCATCTACAGGACAAGATGAATCAACGCCTTCTCACTCCAAGGACGAAAAATGATACCCCAGCCGTCACGCGGTCGTCCGCCCGAAATGCATGTGATGACTTCTAGCTAGGCAGGCTGGTTCAGCTGAATGGAATGACCGCATATTCACTTTGACATATGAGGACCGCCTTTCCAAAGTAATTAACCACTAAGTCCTCACAGTTTCAGACTCAGTCAAGTCGAAATAAGGTTTGACCGGTTTAATATCTCGTATAGTCGCCGGTGTGTTTGCACAGGTCCAAAAAACTCACTTTGTTAATGAATGGTGCAAGCAGTGTCACTGGAACCCGAGTGTGTGTGTGTGTGTGCCAGTGGGGAAGGCGATTTCTAGCATTTTCAAATTTCCTATCACAAGGATATGTGAATGGTTTACGGAAGGTACCCTTTTTAACCTAGTTCCGGGGAAGGAAGGTGATGAGGCACGTCAACCAGTCAGTTGTGTGAGATCTCCGGTGTTATAAAGCGTTAGACGAATTCCTGCATTGCAAGTGACAAAGGCGATTAACTGGGATCAGCATTTAGGGAATCACAAATATAAAGAACTGTACAACCACTTTCTTAAAAGGTTTTTATTTGAGAACTGTACGTGTACTGTTGATTTTGAGCGCGAATTCCACTACAGGCAGGGATCCGACTTTGAATGCCTGAAGAGTCATCAACCTAACTATACATCGACTAGGGCGCTTCAAGCAGTGCGACAGCAGCAGCATTTCAGAGCGTTGGCTGCCATTTCTGATGTGACAATAATTTTGAGAAGCCCCAGTTGCAAGTTTTCAGGGGCAGTCATCCATCTCCAAAACGGTCGCGAGAAACCGCCGTTGATTCAGGCTCTGTTCACAACCTTCATCATGTGTCTCAGGACATCTGGTTCTGTTATAGACCAGTCGATGGTTTTTCTGTCCCACTTTCTTCAGTCTTTAGATCTCAGTCTACAGAATATCTTGATGCACAGAAAAAGCGTGTGCGGTAGACGTAATTCAACTAATTCTTTTGACTTGGAATTGAGTAATTCCACAGTATGTTTCAAAAGTACTCCTAGTCAACATTTGACCGAAATCTCTAATCCGCCCGAGGATGTAAAAAAGTTCTTTCGTACTGTACTGCGAACTTGGTGCACGAAAATGGTTTTTCTGGCTTCGCGGCACTGTGGTTCGTCGTTCTCACTACAAAAAGCCGAGTTGGTCTGCCTCTTTAATCGTCGTATCCTGGACATCGATGTCAAAATCAGCGGAATTCTCGAAGCTGAATACATCAAACTAGTGTTGTTCGATTATCAGACAGGTTTGTTCTATTTCCGGTGTACCCACTTTGATAACTGAATTTTCCACGTTGTCTTCTCACATGCTATCTATGGTATTGCTTATAACTGCTGTGCCACCTACGGGCTTAGCAGACAAGAGTACACTTAATCCTCGTCCACTTCCTTCTCGCACGTCGAATTTACTGTCCTCCCGACCAACACAATTAAAAGAATGTAGTGTTTTACAACGAGGTTTGCAACCAACAGAAAAATATTTTCAGGTCACCACTCATATGGTTATGGGTGAATTATGGTGGGTTGCGGCCTAATGCGGGAACTGACATCGACAACAAGGATAAGTGGGAACAAGAGTACGAGTTAGGTCAATTTATATTCAGCGATACTTTAACTGATGCTTGTCGAAAATATGTGGACTGTCCACGTATGTACAACAACAGTTTAATGTGCATACAGTGTTCATGAAGCGTCTTCCTAAAACGTTATAATTAGTTTGTTACGGACATCCTGTGTTAAGCTCATGTGAATGTGAGTATTCTCACAAAATGGATTACTAGAATACTATGGATGTAGTTGTGCTCTTCGGAGAAGCAGCAGATTCGTTGATCCAATTAGGCTGGACGCTGTCTGAGTGTCTATGTTTCATACAAAAGCATTCGTACTGAGTGTATTTTAAACCCGTTTAGGTTTTCACACTATCTACTGTTTGATGTCATTGAACACTTGTAAGTTTTCATCCACCTTTATCTCTAACCCCTACTTAATCGACTATGAGTCTTACTCAGCATACTTCATGGTACACGAGTACTAAGTAGGCTGTTAAAAGTTATAAGAATCTCCAGTTCTGTTGTTATAAACTTGAACCTCCATTTTCTTACAAGATTATGCATTCCCCTCGTATCGCTAATCGGATGCTTGAACAGGTGGTTCCCAAAAAAAATATCTCTCAACTTAACGCTTTAGTACTGAAGATTATAAAGTTCCTTATCTGCTCAATCGCCGAATTCTTTTTCGTCGTAAAATTAGAAGTGACGTATATTTCAGTATTACTATTAGATATCTTACTCACACATTGAACACTTTTCGACCATACAGGATCTCGCTAACAGTGGTTCACTTATGTCCTCAGATTGATTGTCTGAATTTCACAACGTACGTTTCTTTATGGTTTGAATGAACATGAAGTACATGTTGTTAAGTGGTTGCTTCATATTCAGCGAACGATCTCAACGTGAATATCGTTCGTAACAGTTCATACTGTTAATGCAGTAACTTCGCGGTTATTTATTTAACCTATGCTCTATTCCGATATCAGCTCTCCGACTACGAATTTTGGCGCTGGTTTTTTAATTTATTTGCTACAGATTATATTGATTGTTCTCGTTTTTTTTTGAATACCTGTGGTTACTTAATCAGTCTATCTGTTGGATAACTGATTTTCATTCCTTCAGGTTCGACCACACATTCTGATCATGAACAAAACCGACTTGGCCGAAAAAATAGCTAATCCAGAAGCATATCGTGAAGAGCTGATTGCGCATTCAGGAACTACCAGTCAGCATTTGTCCGAAGTTTACTTCACCCAGCTAAATTCCCCAGAGCGTCAAAAACAATTGCTTGGACGATTAATCCGAGGGTAGGTATGTACTCGTGAATTTCTGTGTAGCTGTTTTTCTTCACTTACTGTCCATTGAGAGAAAGCAAACAGAATTCCTCTAGATATTTCAGTTGGTACGCACTTCCGATTTGTGGGCCATAACCCGATTGGGCGGTCGTGGGTTGCACTTAAGTTACGAATTCGGATTGATATTAACCCGCTCTGACAATAGGGGGCGATGATTTCACCTCTCCGTTGAATACTGATTGATTGTGTGAGTACTAGTTTAATCCTTCTCGCCATTTTCAGAATTACTGTCCTCATCGCCGTCATCATCCTCGTAACTTTAGGGTGAAAATTAAACTCCAACTGCGAAGCAAAAGAAAGGCAGGAGATTTATACTAGTCAATAAAAACGTGTTTAATTCTAAACGTTCGCTATTAACGTGTTCAAACATCACAAATAAACAACTGAACTATTGGGTAATAACCGCCACCTGATCAGTCTTGATTTCAGTCATAACATATAGCTTCATTTTTCATAAACGGCTCTGAGCCTGACAAGATGGTTCAATACAGCTGGCTTGCTAACTACTGGTTTGAACATAAAATGGTGTAAGTACAGGTGCCAGCAAGGTTGTTGACATATACCTGTGGTACATTACCATACAGTATCCTTTACTGTAATATTTTCGGCCTGTTGTTTAAGTGACTCCCGATCGGACCATTGGTGCTTACCCACTTCATTCTTTGGTATAACCACGATCCTCATATTTCATGATGACGTCCTTGTCGGATCATTTCATGGCTTTACCTAACTGTTATTAGTCCCAGTTTTTATGTTCCGGTATGTTCAGTGCCTGACAGTTACCACATACCCGGGTGATCTGGTCAGCTAGATTAACACCAAGAGGCGCGCTCACATGCTGCGGATTCGGGAGTAACCTTCTACTTTAAAACAAACACGGTGGCCCTGCTGAATAAACAGTTGCGGACCGTGGACGATAGTACTACTAAGGGGTGGTGGATTCATGGTTAGTGGTCGGGTCTTTTTCAAGCTGTTTGGTGGTAATTATGACGTAGCGCACGTTATCATTCCACGAACTGGTTTCACGTGCCCCGATGAGAGCACATGAACTCTTGAGCGGCGTGCCATCTGTCTGTATGACGTGCCGACATCGTCGACCTCCGTCACCTGTGGACAAATCCTGAGGAAGACGTACGAGTCACCGTGGTGAATGTTCGAAGTTGGGTGAACCTTAACCTTAAGAATCTGAAGTCAGACTTAACTAGCCTTACGTCCTTCACCGTCTCCATTTGAACGATTGTTTCTGCCTTCGCGTGGCACTCAAGGTCAGTTTTATATAATTAAGGCGGTACTTTTGCATATCTCTTCAGGTCGGAGGTTATTGTTAGACTGCTGTCTCTTTATTGTCGTATCGTAATTTTTGGGCTGTGCACGATTGTTCGGGGCTTGAAATTTTTGACCAGGACATTCGTTCGGAGTGTTCATGCTCACCGGCACAACAGTGGACACCACTTCTAACAGATGTGCCGAATAGTTGGACTTACTAACCAGGGCTTACTAACCACTTTGGTCATTGGTCACGGACAATAAGAGTCAGGCCTCACAACACCTCTGTTGTTCCTGTTTTGCTGACTCGGCATCTTAAACACCAAGGGTCTTGGGAACTATTGTCAGGTCAATCATGGACACATGTTTGTCTTTTAATCTTCTATTATCCCTTGTTTTGGCTTATTTCAAGTCAGTAAGGCAATCTGGAACACCTTTGTAAATTCGGATCATGCACTTTTATACGTCAAGTTTGTTGTGTCTTTCGGTTGGAACCCACTTGGCTGTCAATTTGCAGATACAAACGCTCTGCACATATCGGTTCACGCCTGCCTTTGGTCCATAATACCCGCTCGCTGGACGACATTGAGGTGCATATCTGGTATGTGATGTACGAGTGCGATACTGCCTCATATGGGGCTGCTGTTCGTTTAGCTGTCAAACGCTGGGTTTCGGCATAATCACTGGAGCTTCTTGATGTTCGTCGGGATATTCTGTCGGGCACTGTGGCTATTTCAGTTCGCAAGACTGCCTACTTGGAATTGCGAATGCATCTGAGGGGGTCTAGTGGACACAACGCGCCGTCAAAAACATACCGATGTTATCAAAAATTTCGAGAGTTTCCTATGTTTATTCGGGAAACTGGGAGCCAGGCGTGAGTGAGGTAATCTGCGAACTCATTTGTGAGTATATCCGCAACCTGCGTTGACGCATAGGACGTTGAACAGAACATGTTCAACAACAGTTCGATTGGTCATCCGTGCCATTGTCTATGCTTTCGGCCACTTTACTTACTCGTTGGTCCGTTCACCTTGTTCCGTCCTCAGAAGCAGGAGTTTCACTTGAGATCAAGCTCCTGAAACAGTACAGGAAGCGTGACTTGGACGAACTCCTTTCTGTTATTTTTATTGATAAAAGCCTGGCTTTGCCAAAGGAGTTGGTGGCTCTGCTCCGGAAACTCTCTCTCAGTGAAATTGTTTCAAACGGCTGGGATTTGGTCAACTTCACCCCTATTTTCGCGCACTTCTTGTATAAATCAGTGGTGAATTAGCCTGATTCCCACTACGTCGAAGGTGTTTACAGTCGTTATGCTTCGTAGACTGAGCGTAATTCATGACTAGCATATCTGCAAAGAACAGCTTGGGCTTCATTCTGTCCATGACTGCATTGTTCACATCTTCACACACTGTCACATGCTTCAACCTCGCCCTTCACATCTTTCAGACATCACAGGGAACTTTGACTCTGTGGGTAGCTTCACCCTGAGACTGTCTATCGAACAAGAGTGTGCCTGTGCATTATTTCAACGTCCTGCAGACAATTTATAGTCCGACTTTGGGCCGTAGTAGGACTTATAGTAACGTATGATCGACTTTCATCATCCGTAGTGAGGTCCAATAAGACGTTCCAGTCTCCCATTTCCTATTCAGTTTTGCAGTAAGCAGACTGCAAATATGATAGTGTGAAAATGCTCTCAAATGCTGAAAGTCAAGGCCTAGACCACCTTGCTCTAATTTGTGAGAGTCCACGAGGTGTCCAAAACATCTTAGATTTCAGGCTTCATTTTGTCATAGCCATTTTGTTTGTACTTTCCAAATACAATGAAGGATACGGGACACCGCTTCATGTCTAATTACAGTTCAATTGTTCATGTGCAAGGGTTGGGCATATGGGCACCAAATATGTGCTTTTCCCCTGCAATCGCAGGAGCATGTGACTGACAGAGGGGTCTTCATTCACTCACTCTGTTAATTGACCAACCACTGCATCACATAGAAGTTCCACTTCATGTACACCGTGTTGACCATGAATTTGGGTGTTCTCCATATGAAAAACTTGCTGGTTAACAGTACGAGGGTGAAATCTTAAGACAACAGCAGAAGTCTTCCAAGCATTGTCGTTTTTGGGCTCGTGCAGACGCATCTCCTGCAGTTTGGGTTTGCGCGAGACACGAATGCTGAAATGGACACTTGATATGGCATTGTTCTCGTGACTCTTAAACCCTCAACCAACGACATTCGGTATGGCATCAGTGAATAAACCGCAAAGTGAAGGGGGCTGTTTGCTTAATCAGGTCCACAGTGGAAGAGAGAACCCATAAGCAAGTTTAAGTACTCGGTCCCTGGAAGGTAATTTCATGCAAGTCCTCGACAAAACTGGTATGGATGTAACCTAGGCCATGAGATAACTTGTCGGTACATCTGCCTACTGATCGATGGTGGAATCCAGCATACTGAACTTGAGTCTGACGTCGTAAGCGTAAGTACATGTTCATTGACTGATACTCTACTAAAACAGGGCAATAAGGGAAACAGTGTAGAATTGGCTGATCTAACTACAAATGGCAGTTAGTTCAGTTCCTCCACGGACGGTTTTCAGAATGTGTACCAAACTGTCACCCCGAGCTCGGTTAATTGTATTTTTGAAAGGAACGGGATAATTAGTCCATATGCGCAATTAAACAGGAAAATGAACAACGTTATCAACTTGAGTTTGTTCCGGGATAGACCTTTTTTTCTTCGTCCTATACCGATGCTGAGTTGGTCCACACTCGGTGAAGAGTAAAATAAACAAATACAAATCACATCCGGGATCAAATGAGAAATGATGGTCTGGTGAATATGTGGCATTCACCATTGATCACGTGGACGATGAGGACTTTATGATAAATATGCACCTACTTATTTATTCTGGCTGAATGAGAAAATGCGTAACATGTTTGGCTGACTATGATAAGGCTTAAGTTCGTTTGTTTTTTCAAGAGAAGTATTGAAATATATGCGTTCCCGGGACGTAGTTTAATGGTATTTAGGGCGATCACACACTGTGCACATGTTAGGCGAGTGGCGTTGTTGGCAAAACCGTTCATGAGACAGACTGCAAACGCATGTTCTCCGGATCACTTCTATTCTAACACATGGTTTTCACTGCAAACGGCATGTGAGGTAGACCACTGCCGTAAACAGAGAGGCGAACGTAGAGAATCATCGTGAAGTTCAGAATAACTCAACAGAAATGAAATAAACTATGTATATTGTAGTATTGTGGTAACGTGCATTGCTTGATCATAGCCAGCTCTCGACATTTCATCCACCGAGTTCATGTTATTGATTTGGTTTATGCAGGTTGTGTGGACGGTATACTTCGTGGTTTTCCAGGTCGGAGATGGGGCTCATTTGGAGAACTGCACCCGGAGTCTTTCATCGTATTATCTGGTTTACAGGACAGCTAAACGAAACATGAAGTTCACAGTCTTTTCGGCGTTGGTGGTCAGCATGTCGGTTCATAACCCATTAGCTAAAGTTCAGCAATCCGAATTTCCCAGAGCGAGACTATGATAAAAATAGCCCAGCATTTCGGAAGTCACCCAAGCTGGCGAGTCTGACCGGTTAACCTCATCAAGATGAGGTACTCCGTGATCTCCCAAATTTGTCGTGCTTCTTCCTCGATATGTTAGAGGTTGGTAACCAACACGTCTGCTTATACACTCTTAGATTAGACCCTAGTCATCTTAAATGGTCAGCGCATACCGTTGCTCCGTTTAACTCTCGAAGAACTTGTGATTTATCCAACTGGACGGATGAGACGATTCGCACGCTGATTGATCTGACCGTAACTTTAAACATTGGATTCCATTTTTCCTTTGAATAACCAAAATACCGACCGTAAGAACGTGGCGAGGACTTCCTTTACAGAAGCTCTCTGAGGTACACGCTGTTTAAGCGCATCCTGAAAAGTCAACTTGAGATCTCGTTTATCACCGGTTGTGCAAAACTAATTTTAATAGTTGACGTCCATTCAGCTACCGTACCACAACGAACAGAGGGAGCAAAAAGAGAAGCAATGAATGTATACCAGCGAGCTCAACGATTAGTCAACGATATTTAACCAATTCGATAAACAGACCAACACCACAGATTTTTGTCATGCACGGCATTATCGTCCATCATACCAACTATGCTGTAACAAGGTTTTATGTCAAGGGTTGCTTTTGCCATTTTGGTTTCAGAGAGCAGCATAACCCTGTGTGCAGTTTGAAGACGTGGTTTTGATTACACGAGTCAACTGTTTCACTCAGAATCGGTTTCGGTAGTCAGTTCAGTTTGAACAGCGATCTGTGTACTACCGAGTTCGGGTTGGAGTTCACTACATTGGTTTTTATTCTCAGAACCCACGTGACGAAGCGATACTGTTTTCTTTCTTCCACTGGGTGGCTTTACTTGAACACAATTAGAATTGCCCTCGTGAAAGTGGCTATTTTACTAAAGAATCATTTTTCGACTGACGGGTATGGTTTTACTTTAAAGCAGATTCAGAGGTCATCAGATGTTTCGGACGTGATGCACCGGAAGCCGATCTCCTATTGTACAAAAAACATTCTTTCGCCTGGTGTTGGGTTAGTTGCAATACAAAGAAGTGGCCTAAGTGGATGTAACGCGTCATAGAGAGCGTACTCCAAGTAGCTACGTGGTACGCCTCAAGAGGATAATGTACCGTTCGGACTAGTCTTGGTAGTTGTCCTGTGGATTGTAGGGTCCAGTTTGACCGTTTCGTTTGAGGATTACTATTCAATCAGACTGATTTCTTTTATCAGCTAAAACAGATTTTCTTGCTATGCTGTAACACTTTCATAATTTTCCGCTCTGGATTAGACTGCATATTATAACGCTACCAATATATGTCTGAATATATCAGTCAGTTCCTCCTTTTTATTGTATTGTTTGTCGTTGCCGAAAAAAGTGGCTCCGTTGGTGTTAGTGATGGAATTTATGCGTATTTGTTGGAGATTTGTGCGTGTCTCAAAGGCAGTGCACATTTTCTCTTCATCTCGCTAAGAAACTTAATATTTTGCGCTTCACACATCCAAAAAGGTAAACTCCTTATGTCCAAATATGTCGCCTATCACTAACTGATTTTCGGATGGGGATATGCATTCAAATGTACTATAGTCTGCCTGCACTCCATGGCCATTCTCATTATATACCGATCGTTAACCATAATCAAGACCTGCATCTTCCAAGGGAATGTGAACAGTTGGATTATTTTTTAAAACTCCTAAAATCGTTTTATTTCAGCGCGTGCTGAACGCGCATTTATAACTGGATAACGTCTCGATTGGAGTAGTGACAGGTTTACAACCGTGGTTCGAATTTTCCAACAAGACCGGTGACTTCATGTGAGCAGCCATCGTCCTTCGAAGCGCGTATGAAGGTTTGTGGCCTTCGGTTGACATCTCCACCCTCCTGCTTAACTTATGGGAATTATGGTTTAGTAAAACGTCCGTTCGGAGATTTAGTAGTATGTCAGTTTTATTGGACAGTGCTTTCGATTTTACCACTAGGTAGTGTGGTGTATGCTATTTTAATTTTGCCCATCTGTTGGAAGCCTCCCCAGTTATTTCTGAGGATGACAGACCAAGAATTGTAGTCTACAATGTTTTCAGTGTGATATAAGGCCTACAAAAGTGCTTTGTTTACGTCGACTCCAACAACGCGTACCAGACTTCGGAGTAAAGTAGATTGAAAAAGAGAGTGCTTGAGGGGTTTGACAGTCTTCTGAAAATGAGACCTTTATGAACAGACTCATAATCTGCAATCTTTAGCAAGACATTTAAAACTTGGATACGTATTGCTTCTGCAAAATGTCAAAAAAAGCAGAACTCGTTGCGAATGTTGTACCATGATCTGAAAAAGAATAGAGTTTCGCCACATAAGTAGAATCTTACATTACAGCAACAAATGACGGCGTGTCATCACCAAGAGAGACTGTTTGTGGGTTAATTCTAAAGGGTTTGTTTGCTGAAATGCAGTTTTATGACCTAGGGAGTTTTGTTTCAAAAGCCGCAGACAAATTGTGTTAGACCGTAGCTCGCTGAATTAAGTCATCCCTGTTCTTACTTGCGGTGACATCGGAGAAATTACGATCTTTAACGAAGAATTTGAATTTCTTTAGGCTCTGACTCAATACCTACGCCGTTTATTGTTTGCGGGTGGAAAGCAAGTGTCTGGCTAAAGTTTAATCTTTTGTTTCTATGTATAATTCCTCCAACCAGGCGATTGCAGATCCTAAAGACGTACTCAGTGATGTAATCCCTAGAAAGAGAAGGACGATTTAATGATTCAATAGATGCGAGAAAATTACCAACGGCGAGTTTATTGTTTGAAGTATCACGAGGAGCGAGGTCCATCTCGATTCGTCCAAGTCACGAAGAACGTTCCATATGTAACTTTAAATATGCGAAGTGATTCATCGTGAATTCTATAGTCCGGATCAAAACAAGATGCGTTGATTGAAAGCTGTGTCTCACCTACTATGGGGCATATGCTGCAAAACTGTTTGTAAGTGTAAGTGCAACAAAATGCACTCGCGTATGATTGATAACGTGAATGTATATAAACCGGTTGATGTATGACACCGTGCACTTTTAGCCAATTCCTCAGCTCCCTTGCACAGGGTTCGTGGCGACATAGGGAAGTGAAAGTAGTCCCCAGCATATTAAACATTTGGGGTCGCGCTGCTATCCCATACTGGCGTCCTCATGACCCGCTTGGCTTGTAGCTGGAAATATTGGGGCGATATGGTGACTAACTGGGTTCGGTTGCGTAAATTCTGTTATTCGATTGAGTCGTATGAATCATTGACACTCGGTGAAGCGAAAGAATTTAAGCTGCAGGGCAACTGTGTCCAGGAATACATTACTGTGATTTCCACATCGGTATTTGAGTGATCCAGGCACCCTGTTATCGATTATGTGGATCTGGACGCAACATTTTTTGTAGTCGAAGTCTCATCCCACTTCTTTTGTTTGTCACTAAGTTATTGATTTTTCTTGTGGTTGTATAACAGTCACTAATGTGCTTTAATCATTACAGTGTAATTTTTAGTGTACTGCTACTGATGGTGTCAGCTTTTATGCCTCAAACCTTTTGCCTTCCTCTCTAACCTAGTAAAATATCCTCTAAGTAAACTAGGACTATGGTGATCCCATTTTGGATAGCGAAGTGATAAGGTTCGTAGACCGATTGATTAGCTTGTTTAGGCAGCTGCGTCAGCATGCGTTGGATATAGAAACTAAAGTATTGGTTTAGAATTTGCTGTTCTAAATCATTTTGGTGACAGGGCGGCATCTCTCTAAAGCTTAGGAGGCACATTCATGGTCCGATTAAAAAATGGGCATTGCAGTTAGCTGGCGTGAATAAGCCACAATTTTCGCTGGCAAATGAACTACATTCTTACATATGTTCTGATTAGTTATCCGTTGGTTATGGTTATTATTTGTTTACTTCCCGGTTTCGATTGATTAGACGATCTTGTTAAGCACCACTCATCCTACCAATCACCATTGCACTCCATTCAACAAAATCTCTCCGGGCTCGTTGTGCTGATTACTAAAGCACACAAATTGATGGCCGGTTGCACTGTAGATTTTGCCAAACTATATTAGATGAAGGAGACTTAAACTTTTGCAATCGAACTGTCGTTTGGACGATTCAACAAACTGACTTGATAGTGATTCAGTCCATCCAGTCAACTGGAAAGCGGATCTGGTCCCTTCCGGGTCACATCTACAAAGACATTAATAAAGAAATGGTTATTAGCACTGTTTTTCATCCGGAGTGATCAGGTGATAACGCTCTGATTAGCCTAAGGGAGATTTTATCGTCTTACTGTGTGTTTTATCAAAATGACTTCATATTGATTTGACTTTTTGTTCTTTTTGTCCAATTGTATAGTACGCGGGAGTAGCAGTGGTAGATACCGTCTGTTCTTATGATTGGTATTTAACAAGTGATCCATAACTTACTTAAAAGTTCAAATAATCGATGGCACACTGGTGAGTTCAGTGAACAGATAATGTACGTATGAAAGTTCATTGAATCAATAGTATGCGTGAAAGTTCATTGAATCGATATGTTCAATGAATCCACATCGCACTGAAAATTCTAGCCAATCGGAGAGATAGCCCTTTCCTTTGTGATGTCGGAATCGAGTCAACTCAACGATGCTGACATGCCCTGACCCTATCCTATCCCCACTTATTTATGCACGTGAATGACTTCTGTTGGTGCCGGATATCACCCTCTAATTAATATCTAATGGCGTATATAAAGCAACTGCGAAAGCAGTGTTTCTCTGCAGCTGCAAAGCGTAGTCGCTCGGACTTAAACCAGCTTCGACTATTCACCCTCAATTACCTGCATTCAATAGCGCACGTTGAATAGCATCGAGGGGGTAAAGAACGATAAAGTTGGTGTGTAAATACATCATAATAAGTGTTGGGCTGGTTCATCTACCCGTCTTTTATTCGTATATGGACAGGTAATCAGACTGCGTCCTGAGAGTGCCACTCGGCCTCCCGTCAAACTGACCATTTTAAGTAGATGTCGTGGCTGATTGGTGTATGTCGCAAGATTACGACTCTCAGGCATCACTGTCTGCCACCTGTGTTGCTTTTAATGTCGATGACTTGACGTAAAGAAATGAGGTTACCAAGGGTCAACGTACCGAGGCTCTCGTGACTCAGAATCCATGGCTGGAAACTGTGAGAAGTGATGGATAACCGGTCTTACTGTCGTAAACCGACGCCCATGAACGAAGTGTACAATACAAACCGGAAACGTAGATGCCACTTTACTGTCACTTCCAGCCAGATTGTTTATTTGCTTAATATTTCTATGACTAAGTTTAAGCAGTTTATGGGTTTGTCCCTTCGTTATTTCTAAACTAGGCTTTTCTTGGTTGTCCGCTGGTTTGTTGTATCTGGGTGCCTTTCAAAAACTGCGAATCCCTCATGGTTTCACGTGAAAAAATCCACCCGGTTATCTGTTTTTGGCTGTCATTGCTTAGGTTTGGCGGCAACCCCAAATCAGCATCAATATCGTCGGACGGCAAACTGGTGTGAATGGCGCCGTGCATTTCTTCACACCTAGAAAGCTATTCATTCTTAGGTACGTTCTGCATATTTTGCTCTACCGCTTGACTCATAATGGCACGGCGTTCAAACGGTTGCTTCGAACCTGAACATGGGACAATGAACATTACTGCTAACCTCCGTAAATCTATCAAACCTCAGTACGGTAATGCGCAGCATTCGCAGTGTATAACGTCATCGAGTGCTAAACTAAATCAGAACTAGTGTAACATCTCACATGTGATTACAACGAAATTTATGTAGTCAGTGTATTGTTAGTAGATGTGGTAGTAATAGCATGGAATGCGGACTTGACACGAAGAGGTAAATTGGTTAAAACCTGATAATATGTCCCGGTGTCAACGTTACTAGGCTGAACGTGGTAACACAACCGTAATTGACACAAAAATTAGAAGGATTGATAGTAGACAGTGTACAATGGACTTATGTTCAGAGGTCAACTTGTTGTGATGAATAGAATTTCCATTGTGAACTGTCTAGCTCAGTGAAAAAAACATGGAACAAGTGGAACCATGAAGAATGAAACATGCTACCGGCATTTTAGAGGAGAACATTGCCGGTTAAAGGTCCGGTTAGCATCATGCACTACCGTCGACCTTGTCTAAATGTATTTGTGAAATTACTTCTGTAAAACTGTTTGCTTTTCTGTGATGCTTTCCAGTTATTTTTCACACGTTATATCGCCTGAGCTTTTACTGAGTGCTACGCCAAATAATTGTACTCAGCGACAGAAGCGCAGTTCAGTCGTTAGTATAACGACCTTTGTAGTCAAAAATATCCCAGTTCCAGCCGTGCTATTTTATGATAGGGAAGATCAGTACAGTATTTTGTATTCACTTAACGGCAGTGGTTTCAAATCAATAGAGGTCGAACTTACAGGTGCCCAGAAGTATAGTACACGATTAGCTCTAAACCCTTTTCCGATGGCTCGTTTTGCTATGCTATCAGAGTCAGCCTGTATTGCTTTTCGTCCAGCTGAATTGCGCGTCGGTCTGTCTGAGGTGCCTCTCAGTCGTGCAGTTCGACTATGCTGAGTCTATGTAAATTAGCTGTGTCGCAGGGGCTTCAACTGGTGTAGTGGCGGATTAATGACGGATTAATGACTGCCCGTTGAATGTATATAAGTAAGCTGTAAACGATGACCATTGATTTCATTGTATAGGCAGGAATTGTAAAATTGTGGCTGGTCGTTGGAGTCCTCGGAAGCGAAGGAATACGATCAGTGTTAAACATCCGATCCAAATCTTTTAATCTCGGCACTAGACGACTGCAGTGGTGTATATTCTAAGTAGTGTAGTCGAAAGATATCGACTGTATATCACTTCTGGATTGCCCGTGGTCAACGAGATGAAATTATTGATTTAGACAGGAAGAAGCTGCATTAGCTCTGCGAGTGCCCATGAACGTCATCGAAGGATTTACTTCTTGATCCAAACATTGAGTTATCAGAAACGTCTAAAAAGTCCTACTCGATTGTTGTTTATTCAGAATAACGGGACTTTTGGCCACCGTATCCACTGACATCTCGCATGACAGGGAAACCTGTAGGCGATTGTGTGAACGTTCGGTGGTTTCATAACTCTAGTGCCAACACAAAGGATTGGTGAATGACTGTTTTCGATATCTCTAAGCATTCTGTAGAATGTGTGGACTAGAGAACCGTAGGGTTGAGTGTATTGCTTCCTACGCCATCAGATCTATTCGCCGTTCAATTGAGTTTTCAATAAGACTGGCAGTTTGCAGCTTTGTGAGTGTAGTTTCATTCATGAAGTTTGTGCGACTGTCATACTTCACAATTCTTGAGTCAGTTGAATTGTACGTAACATATTTTGAAAAAAAGGGTGCTTTCGATTGAACATCGCACCGAAATACTTTATTTGAAGGTCGGATTCTTCATGCCTTTTCGGTCACTTGTTCTCAAACAGGTAAGTTTAGACTGTTTCAACAAAAGGATTAAGCACTTCAAACAACATGGCCATCATGTGAATGTATTCCAAATTACTTTCGAATGTTTTGTCCGCTTTCCGTGTGATTTGTGGGTTGAACGTTCAGCCTATACTCCAAAAATGATTGAAGAGAGTTCGCGTTCGTCATTTTTCTAGCCTAGCGACCTCCACTAGGCTAACTTTCTTCTAATCTGATTCAACTAACTAGGTAACTGGTATGCCAACTTTTCCCAAAATGAAGTCTTGAAACTATAAAAGTGTCTTTCAATCATTCCAAAGTGTTGAAACTTTAATTTGGACTAAGTTAAAACTTACCAGGAAAAAGCACTACGCGTGACTAGTAAAAGCAATTCATCGAGGGTGCCTGTTCTGGTTTGTGCTGCTCACATTCCTTCTTTGTGGCTTTTTTGATCCAACCTTTGCATTTTTTTCGTCCACAACCGCTTGTGCCATACTATGGTATTGATGATTTACTATTCACTCTGTATCCAAACAAAAGCTTATTAGTTCACGTAAGCATCGTTAAGAAGGACCATAGAGCGATTACTCAATTAAACGAAACATTTATCAATCAGTGTCAAGCGGATAGCCATCAAAATTGTCATTAAAGCTCTCACATACTTGAGCTACTTAAAAGGGACCAAAATTCATCCAATTAAATGAAACGTTTCCTTACCGACCTAGATCAGAAATACAGTCTAAACTTACAGAAATTTTGAGCTTTTGCTAGAGCACAAGTTTTCAGGATGAATCTGAAGTGAAATATCTCAGTCTGTATAGAAACCCACAAACATCCACTTTTTTCATCTCGTGTTAATCCATTTTGGACGTCACAAAAAGTTGCAAATGGCCACATAGTAAGTTATCCGTTAATGGAACGTAACACAAATATAATGTTACCAGAGATTGAAAACGGGAAACACGTTTTCAGTTAACAGCTAATCCTTCACACACATCGCTATCCAGTGCGTCACTGAAATGTTGACCTGCATTATCTCCAGGTTTAGTTCAATTATGGTATTTAAAAGACCACTGATCATCGTACTGTACTACTACGACCCAACTACCGAATGAGTCTCGTTATTAAGATTGTGTCAAACCATTGATTTGTGGTCATTGCCAAGCTGAGTCAGGTCATCATAAGGGAATTTTAAAAAATGTCAACCTTTACTATTATTCCGGACGATCGCGTTACAATTACCATCGGTTTCACTTGTGTGCCTGAAATTCACCGGTGTGTTGCATACTGTCATCTGTCTTTTACATCAGTCTACCGAAATTGGCTCGTCGGCTGTGTGCGCCTTCTATGGTTGTCGAACAGTTGGCAACCCCGGAGTCTCCTCAACGACCGACCATACTAACTATGGCAGTTGGTATACCAAACAGTGGCAAGAGCACGTTGATCAATGCGCTCCGCTCTGTCAGTCGGAGTGGGTCTGGAGGTGCTGCCCGAGTGGGTCGTTTGGCTGGTCAGACTCGAGCTGTCGGTCAACCGATTGTGATCTCACGTGGGAATCCAAATGCTGTCAGCGCCAATCTAGAATGGTGGACAGAGGAAGCTCCTAGTACGGATTTCCGTATCATGATCCTAGACACTCCGGGCATTCTGGAACCTCGTGTGCGCAGCTTGTGTCAACAGCTAAGTTTGTGCGTTTGTGGAGCAGTGGATTCAAACCTTGTGGACCAAGGTAAGATAACAATGTGTTTCTTTGATGGTTTTGTTCAGTGCAAGCGAACAACTTTGTTCTTAATAGGACTCATATTCGGACGTCACCTTCTTTAGCGTCATTTAATTCGTTCGAAAATGTGTTCTTTTTGACGGATTGTAAATTATATCTTCGCCGTTCACCAAGAAAGTGTAAATCATTTTATAGCTTTTGCTTATGCTACCCTAAGAGTGCAAATCGATTTCTGTTTCTCCTATTTTGGATGATTGTAGTTATAATTTGACATCCGGTCTGTACTGGTTGCAACTGCTATAAGTTTTAAGCACCTTTTTGCATCGATTGTTTCAAATTTCCTCGTTCAAGTCTTAATAACTCACCGTTACCGGTCGATCTGTTAAGTAGTCGCCAGACTGTACCTACGATTGCACCATTCACATAGAAGGTATCCAATTCAACCACACCTCTAAGCATAACGAGAGAGTGCAATAACCAGTGTAAAATGAGATCACTGAAAAATGTTGACAGTCATAATCATCAGTAACAATGCATAGTTGCTATTAACGTCAACCAGCCATTATACCGTTAATTACCCTTAATTTAGAGGTAACTGTGACGGGAGCAGTCGGATTAATGTCAAGCTTATCCTCTTATCTAAATACACTCAATCAACATCAGGTTGTCTGTATCCCTTTAAAACCACCGAGTATTAATTGAAAACAGGACGCTATTTGCCACACAGACTCATCACAGTGGCTACTGCTTCGCTTCATTGATTTTCCTGTTCACACACAACCTCGTTAGTCAACTGCAATATTCTCGCCACTGAACCCGCTGTTTAGGCACTCTTATAACATCACCAACTGGAGACTAAGGGAGAGACGAGTTCTTTCCTGTCCTGGGAGCAAGTGCGAATTGCATTTCCTGACTTTCTGCTGACTATTTTCACTTTCCTTCATCGACAGATCGATTGATCACCACCGGTGAACTGGGGACTCTCCAAAAAGTGTACGGTGTTCTGAGTAATATATTTGTTTCTTTAACGCGTGACTTAACCACCTAGGCATTTCCGAAATTTAATTGAGAAACGTTGTTTAATCCAGTATTCGCACTACTTCCTGTCCGCTGTCATCCGATGCACATGCTTAAAGGTAAACCGTTATCGTCAGAGATCTCATTATGCCTGGTATTTCCGAGCATCGGAATCCACGTATATTGTAAGGCCTTTTAGTTTTCACGAGATAACCTTGTGCAAATATAGGTCAGCCAACCTACAAAGTTCCCTTAGCTTTCGAAACGGTAACTGCAGCTTTTCTTCCCACACTCTCCACTTTCGTGGTACCACTTCTTAATTAGGCGTGATGGTCAACGGTCGTCCATATTCACTTATTCTTGACTGGAGCTGTCGTATCAGATGGTGTTACTAACCAGCGATAGGGAGGGCCGCATTGTTGTTAGCTTGCTGAGCGATATCTACCATCTTCACTCACTGGCAGCGTCAGGTCTTACGAGATCGATAACGGCGCCATCGCCTGACTCGTTTGAGCTCTTTTATCATTTATTAGGTAGTGCTTAGTCTCACAGACACTTTTTCGAAATTCAAAGTAAATAGTGTGTTATCTGTCGATGACTTGCTTTCCATCTTCTTTTTCAGAACTTCTAGTGGATTACCTCTTATTCTGGTGGAATCATCGTAGGCGATCGGAATATGTCTCTGTGCTTGGACTGCCGCATCCAACCGACAATGTCATAGAAGTCCTCGCTCGTGTTTGTGCTCAGAATGCTTTCTTTTTGGATACGCGTTCAAAACACGCGGTTTCGCGCGGACCTTCCTGGCAAGCGAATGAAACTGAGTCACTAACCTCCGATCGCGCTCAGGTTTCCGTTCCCAGACCCGATTTCAGAAGAGCAGCTGCTCACATCCTTCGGCTTTTCGATAGAGGAGCTTTCGGGCGAACGACGTTTTTCCCCTCAGATGAGGAGGCGGCATCCAATTATTTCGTTCTAGCTACTCGGTGATTTGTGTAAAGCCTTGAGATTTTGAAATAATACTTCATAAAAAACCTTGTCATTTTGTTTTTCAAATTCTGGAATGATTTGTTAACTGTAATTGTAGTGTACTGTACTGTCAGTGCACGAGTCTGTGGACTGACTGAGTGCTACTTGAGGCGAACGTAATTAATAAAATGTTGGCGCGAACAGAAAGGACGGTGGACCAAGAAGTAGAATGTCAACAGACGTTTTCTGACAGTTCTACACTATACACAGTTTTGATTTTTTGTCTTTCAAATTGAACACTCACATTTGATTGCAACCTTCGCGTTAGAATAGACTTTCCAGACCTCTTCCGAATAGTGGCACTAGGCTGAAGTTTCGCACTTGTTAAAACTCGTCAGTAAGGCATATCTTTGTCACGGCCAGGATTGTAACTCCGGTCACACTGTATTGATCAGTGCGTCGTTACCCTTACATTAAACATGATCCAGTTGTCATCTGAACGATCGGGTTCCCTGATCGCATCGACAGAGCACAACGTTACTTTTTGTTAACTCCAATCGATAGCCCTACCATTAACATATATGATGCGACTCGAACCTTTTGATTCAGTTAAACTTGCTGAGCAATATTTCAGATTACTGATGAGTATTCATGGATTTATTTAGGGCTTTTGCAGTTCCTTTTCCAAAGAAATTTGAATAAACACTTACAGAAACAAACGAAACAAATCATCTACCAGTGACTGTGGACTCTAGCCATATCCTGTAGTGTCTTTTGTAAGCGCCACATCTTTTATTCCTCAGTTGAACGTCACGTGGAGCTAACAGATATCTACCTGGATGCGTTATATCTTCATATGTGTGAGTCGAGCCATTCAGTCGCCAATCCTGTCTTCTTTCACGCCAAGGGAACGCAATGTAGTTTGTACTCGTTAGACGTGTGTACGATGTGTCCGAGGCACCTTAACCATTGAAGTTATATTGTTTCCCGTAAGAGAAACCTGCATGTTTGCAGCGCATGTCGCTGCGCTTCATCCTGACTCACGGCTTTCTACCACCAACCAAGCAATGTTCTGCAGATAACGATAACCACAAGCAGGTGGCGTACAGACAGCCTCGATGCTGAGGAGTCAGGTCTGTAAAGCAATGCCGCACACACACGTGTTTTCTGTCCATTAGCGACTCACATCGACGCCGGAATTACCTCATGCTAACAAATGTTACTTTGGGTTTGTCGGCACGTAGGGAGATCTTTTCTCTCTGTTGGTTTATCCCAAACATAGTGCTTTCGGGAGCAACCAATCCCGGCGAGAGTAGTTCTCTCCCTAACGTTTGGGTTTACTGATGACTGCGTGCATCACACCACGCTCTGTTTTTACCAGTGATCGGTACAGCAGTTTGTTGTTCTACTTGTAGATGGATTCTGCTCCAATGGACAATGTGGACGTTAAACCACCGGTCGAACAAGCCTTGGACTTGGGAGATCCTCCGACAGATTGGTCCGGGTGGTTCGCTTATATGGCCCTGAAGGTAGGTCAGATATCTCCACCTCTATACTTCTGTTTATTTCACTGTTATGCAACCTCACGTTATCATCGTCCTCATTAACTGATATGTTCTTACGAAAGTGGTTGCTTCATCAGAACTAAGGAAAATCTGGGCCCTGACACGTGCCATTGCAGACTCTCACCGATGACAATTTAGATACGTTAAAGTATGAAGACGGCGATGTTTCACTTATTGCTTCTTCAAGAAAGATGATAGTTGTAGTCATCAAAAAATGACATCCCTGAAATATCACGTGCATGACCTTAGCTGACTAAACGATTGTATTTTGTACAGACAACCTGCAGATAATTGGTAGTTCAGCCTATTGGTAGCGTTCCACACTTGGCACAAAAGCGTTGCCAATATTTTTCAAACTTTATTCGTGTGAGATCTGAATAACACTGGGAGAGAACACTTCAATAACAGTTTTGATATTGTCACGTAGAAAGTAAACGGGATGTGCGATAACTGGAATTAAGTTGACATATAACACGGAAGCGATTTAAGTAGACGTGAATTTGATACACAACGGGATACACAATGGGATATAACAAAAAGCAAAAAAATTGCGTGAATCGATAACAAGAGGAAGTGAGAGTAAAATCCGTTTCTTTCAGCAGTAATTACGAAGTCATTTAAAAAAAGTTCTTCTGTTGTTCGCTTTGGGTTTTACCCCCATGTCATTGTATTTTCTATTTGGTTTTGATACGCTCATTTCTTCAGTTTGCTCTCTACGTGGCCAAAGACCCATGGGGTTTCTTTGCGACAGTGGTGATGTTGGTCACCCCTCTCCTACTGATCAGTGCATATTGTGCCTACCGACTGGCCCAAGAGATCAAACGCCAGGAGAGCGGACAGAAGTTGAAGGCCAAGCGTAGTGCTGCTATTGCCAAATCTCGAAAGCAGGCCAAAATTGACTAACTTTCTGTTCATTGTGAGTGCCTATTTCTTGATATGCCTATCACATTTCCTCTCGCTTGATCATTGTGAAGCGAAGTTAGGTATTTCTTCTCATTGATGTCTTTTCCGCTTGCATACTTTGATAGCTCGGGTGATTTTTCAATTCTCCTTACTTTTTTGCAAGTGCTACCTTACTGCTTGTGTCTTGCTCGTTATGTCTACTTCCGATGACGGTTGGACTTTCATTCGGGGTTTCAAGCACTGTTTCTGTAAGATGTGAATTGTTAAAAGAATAGACCTGACAACGGTACTGTTAAATGATTATGATCCGTGATTGTGTCAACACTCAGCTGAATGTTGTTTCAAAGCACTACGTTCTAGGCCAAGTACCGCTTATCTATACAAACTTTGATCCCCACCTTCAGTCATGCTCGCCAGATGACATCAGTAGGTGAGTAACGAGGAGATTTGGAGATGGGTCTTTGACATTTAAAATGCAAACGCATCTACACTTATTGCCATGCTTCTAGCACAGTGGTTCAAGGCACGTAGCGTTTATTTGATTGATTGACAAAGAGAACATAAGTGCAAGCCTTGACTCGCGATCAATTATCGTCCATCACGTAATGGAAAGTGCGCACAGCATTGATCCACCCTATCGTCTCATGACTGATACGCGATCAAAAGTGATATCCGTTGAAACAGTTGGAAACTACTTATTACGCGTTTAAATCCAGCTTATGTACTAGAAGTCAATTTGTTATAATACTGCGGTTGTCCTGGCTTTGCTCGATTTCAATCACATGATTTATGACTTTTTTTGTCCGTGTGATTGCTTTATTTTCATTTTGTTACTTACTGGATACTGAACATGTATGTCTAATAGAGTACATGAAATGTTGTCAACTCACGGCTTCCGTATTTTGTTTTTTCTCTCTTCTGCATACAAATAGAACTATGGACATTCACTTGGCACAGCTTGTTCTACCAATGATAACAGTTGTTGTTAAGTCAACCAGTAGTGTGCTGGGTCACACTTCGCCTGGTTTTCTAAGTCCAGAATAGGGCACTTGCAGGGACTCTGGTCCCATTCCATCACAACCATATCCTCTTTCATTCACAACGGGCATAAGTCAGTCTGACTAGAAAGCACGGTTGCTTGAGCACCCGATCGCCAGAACGTTGACGTGAAAGTTATGTTTATCACAATTGGTCTAGATGTCACCCCCCGAAAGTGTGTCTCATCATGTGAACTGTTTCCGTAGTGTCTCAAGTAGGAGTGTCAGCTTTTTTTTATCACTTTATACTCGTTGTTATTCTGGCCTAATGGTTTACACTTGAGAGGATAGCACATTGTCCGGCTAGACAATCGGACTGTTAACAATAACTTGGATCTGAAATTCCAATCCAACGTGCTGTTCGGTCTCAAAGTTTGTTCGAAACGGTTATTGACCCATGTTGTCATTGTTACATGGGTTATTGTATTTGACTACTGATAACAGTCCACGTTGGAAGATGGAGTGCGGTTTGACGTTGAATTGTCATACTCAGTTGTGAAATGTGAGTATACCTCTAGGTTCTTTAAACATAGCAGCTATTGACAGAATTAGGTGCTAGTCATCACATTACCTTCGTTCATTTATTACTAACGGCCGTAAGACCGATCGGGTAGCCGTAATAACATGGAATAACCTAGAAAAAGAAACATTTCGTCATACAGGATTATAACTGATAGAACAAGGTTAGGCGGTACAATTATGAATGACATGAATGCGACACGTCATTAGCTGTGACGCACTGTCCTCTCGGTTAGCGTTCTATAGTCAGCGATTTGATAGGTCATGTGGACCCCAACGGGTTACATGGTTGACCTGCTGAGATTGTCCGCTCTTTTGAGACTTTCAATCATGACACAATTGGTTAGTTATCCCCCGTCCTTAACTCCTCTGTGTATTACATACTGCCAGGTTAACCAGTTAAGAAGCTTTTTATGATCAACGCGGTTCGACATCCTCGTCTGCTAGTCCTCCAAAAATCAACCAGGGCAACACTTTACTCCGACTTGAACAGTCCGACTTACTAGACAAGGTTGCTGTTCTAATCTTTGAGTGCTTTAATTCTTTCTGTCTGACTGTCAGTTGCCTGACTATCCTTAACTCACATATGGTCACGTGTGTTGCATGGCGGCAAAAAAGTTACCTTAACATTTAGCCCGATTTCTTTACCGTGTAGTTCTATCGTAAACTCTGCCACCGATACTATTTTGTATTTTTCTTTTTCAGGTCTCAACTTACTCCCTGCCGCATTTGTCAGTGATCAATCTCGTGGCGGCCTTTTGACTCGAGCCATTTTTGATGCTCCTCATGATTTAACAAAATTTGTTCAGGAAAGCCTACTTTTTCCTATCTTTTCTCACCAACAACACCCCGTGCCTGTTTGCCTCCAGCTAATTATGACTGTACAATTAATTGTCGTTCTTCTTTCCATTTTTTGTATCATTCTCGTCTGTTGTTCAAATGGATTTTTTAAAATTAACTTCGTTGTCTTTGAACGGCTAAAACTAGAGTCCAAACAGATCAGACACTTAGGATGTTTATTTTTCAGTCGTTTTCAACGGTTGAACATATGTTCCTCGCTAAAGTCATCGTACGTAACATCGGATTTCGTACTGGCTTGTTCTGTTTTGGTGTCACATGGTTGTACAGCCATGCACAACCTAGTTCCAAGTTGTGCAGACCAACCTAATAGATTGGCTTGGGTGGTCACCTCTTTATCTGAAGGTCAGTGAACCGGTTTTCGGATGTGATCCGGGTATCTCGAGTGCTGAGAGTGGAAACGATCATCGTCAGGCTTCCTACGATGATTTTCTCTACGTAGACGGCTGTAACAGTCATATTCCCATAAAATACTTCATTTGATTGTCCGTACGGTGTTCGTAATGCCTCTGTTGTTTGGATGTTTTTCCGGTTGTTCATAGGATTATTTGTTTCCTTTCCGATTTAAGACTGTCACGGTGTTCCCCGATCACATACTGTAACTTTGTACTGTCTTCTTCATGATTCTACTTAGTATCTATATGAAAATTAAAATCCCCTACTACTTATCAATAATCAAATATCGCTCAACAAGTCAGTGATTTCTGCGATTTCAACTTGGAGAGAAGTCCTAGTCGATGGGTCATCGATTGGAGTTAGTAGATAGTAACTGTGTCTCCTCTCGAGGCGATCGGGCATCCTGATCATTACTCACAAGCGAAAGTGGTTGAGTGTTCACATATGGTAATTCGGTCGTGCCTAATGTGAGGTCGATGGCGTAGTGGTAAACACGGTTGCCTGATGAACAGTGTGACCGTAGTTCTAGTCCTGGCAGTGGCAATGATATGCACTACTAATGAGCTCTAATCAGAGCGAAACTCGAGTCTAGTGCTTCTTTTCGAAAGGGGCCGACCGGAAAGTCTGTGAGAATGCGACAGCTGCGATCAGTTGTGGGTGATGCTCACTCAATACTTAATATTTCTGAATTTCTGCTCCATCTCTGGTCGGTGGCACGGTGACCAGAAATAATTGATCGTCTGATATCCACTGACAGCCAAACTGTTCTGACCACATAATTGGAATGACCCGTACGGGCACTGGACCCACATCTCAACATCGGTGCGAACGGCTTGTGGAGTGGTCTCTTCCAAAGAAACAGTACAGATACAAGTAGATTTCTGTTGGTTCATCAGGGCTTATGAACAAACGTCGACTAATCCTTCCTGGCTCCGAATACGTCAAAGACCGCCGTGAATTGGGATGTGAACTTAAGGAGAGTGTTTAGGGATCTTCAGGCGTACCTCTCCGTGCAACCCAAATGGATGGGAAGGTCATTTTTTGGAAGCAGGAAAATGCTGTTTCCCCTGATGCACGGTGGCTATAACTGTTGGCAAGTTGTCACCGAGATTGCATGTCACGAATTTACAGCCGGTCGCAACGAATTGGCAGATGGGCTGAACAATGGGGAACAGTTCACCTGGTCTGAATCACCTTATTCACTTGTGGATTTTAGTTGACATTCCAGACAATCTTCCGTCAGAAACGTAAATGGAGCCTAACTTTTTGCAATTTAACAAAGCCCTGGTCCGGACCCTTTTTTATCCAGCACTTTTCACCGATGGTGGTGTGGGATTGTTGTCCGAACACTCCATTCCGTATGACAAACTGGAGAGATGCCTCATGACTAGTGCTTATCAACAATCATCCCCGTCTTCAGAAACTGCTAATTCATTATGTGACAACCACGGAGGTCTGAGCCTTGTCCTGATCAAACCCAAGATACTCACGGGTCTGATAGTGTGTCGGCTTCTGAATCACACAGAGAACACAAGTTTCCGGCCTGGTTGCGTGTGTATCGATCATGCGCTCATCTTACGATAGACACTGGAGCATCGGTACACCCTTTCCCAGTCAACGGTCTTGAAGATTATTTTTGCTTCGGTTGTCTGACACGCTCTCTGGGGATGTCTTCGTCGCAGAGGAGTTCTGATGAAGTATATCAGTTTGTTGAAGTCGTCGTATGTGTGCTCCTAGGGTAGGATGCGTAGTTATGGTTGGTCATCTTGAGCATTTTCCTTTTCAGATGGCGTTCCACAAGAGTTACCAATCTCCTCTTTCCTCCATCACTGTGATAGACGATATGCTGGAAGAAACGCTTACATGTTTTAGGAATCTGGGAGTGTGGCTTCTGCCAGATAGTAAGCTGATTGATACCGAGTATGTTCTATTTAGTTTTTCTGCAGTGGACCTACGGACCACACTGAAGCGACTAAGTATTATGGATGGTCTGTATGGTATTCACCTTCGAGTTGTAAAGCGTTGTTACAAGGTTGGATTGGCGTTTATTCTATCTTTATTATTGCTAACAGACCACTCGGAAAGGTCAGTTATTTCATCCACCTGAGTTGTATCATCTCATCAACTAGTAATATTGCTGATGTGGTGTCCATCAGGATAGCGAAAGCACTTGTTACATTCGGTAACCTTTATCACTTATGGACTCACAAAAACGCCTGTTTGTCGATTAAAGACGTGGTTTACTATACGTGTGTACACTCAGTTTTGTTCTGTGGGTGAGAAGCTTTGCACTTTCCAGGTATTCGGTCACCATTATCTCCGCCGGTCAGTTTGTATCAAACGGGCCGACTTTGTGGTGATCGCAACAGTCCATCGAGGAGTATTTGGGGGTTGTACACGTTCGCGACCGATAACCACGCTAGTGAAAATGCAATCTGCCGGTTGGGTCATGTGTTCCGTATGCCAATGAGGCGTCTACCGCACCGCGCATTATTCAGTGTGACTGTTTGGAAGAAAAGACAAGGCGGCTACGACTGTAAAAGTCTTGACCATCCAGCCGACCAAGGTTGATAGGTGCCGTTTACTTGGTTGAAAAGTTCGCGACCAACCACATCTCTGACATGGCAATGTCCCAGTTGTTGGCGAGTCTGTAATCGCGTAGTTGTTGACCACTGTTTTTCGTGATGTTCCTTTTTATTCTACTACTCTCTGAGTCACTACCAGGACCAACGGCAGCTTGATCCATGGTACTTGAGTGTGATCCTGAAGGCTGAAAATGCTGATATTTCGCTTGATTGGTCATTCCAATTATACTAGTTTACCCGAGTAGCCAACATTGATTGATTGCAGTCTTCTTCGAATCATTGGGTGGTCTCGTTTATCTAATCCAACCATTGTACACTCATGGCCGTTTAGCAGTTTGGTCACTGATTCACGTTTCGACCGACCTTTTTCCAAAAACTTGCACTACTCTCCAATGTTGGTCTTACTGCAGGTTATCAGTGGTGCACATCATTATTACGATCGAGCTTTGAACTTTAGTCCTTGTGTTTGTTGGGCATGCTCACTGCATCACGTCGTCGGTCTCAAACTGGACACGATTTTACTGTCTCATGTGAACGTTCATCCACAGTCGCTTGGTAATTGCGCTTACGTTTAGGTATGATAATTTAGTCGTATTGAATGACACACTGTTCAGCACGTGGATTGAAATTTAGTCCTCTGTCGGGCTCTGCTGAGGACAACATAAAATGCTTTCCTCTAAACTGATTGAGAATTCTTTTGACATATCTTCCGTTCTCTTAATTTGTTTTTATTCATCATTGTACAGTTGTTGTGATGACAACTACGCTAATTCGACCTCGGGTGTACTCGAAGGTAAAGCCACTCAAATCAATAAAAATGCATTATGGATTTCCGTTTTTTTTTCTGTACGCACGTCTTTCGCAAATGAGGAACATTTAAATGATTGTACCTAGGTCATGAAGTTATTGGTACGACCGGGAAACCTAAGTACATGTTAGGAAGAGCTACCACACTCACTACCAGTTTTGAAAGATGTTTATTAACTTAGTTTTGTTACTAATTCAATAGAAATCCAACTAAATAAATAAATGTGAAATTTCCGAGCTCCTGGCGTGGCTTCGTAGCTCAGCTGGTAGTGAGGTTGCCGCGTAGAGGCATGGTGTTTCTGTCACTGGTTCGAATCCAGCCGAAGCATTGACTTTTCACAGTTGGGTCTCATCTAAAATAAATAACAGACAAATAATAGGACGGGATACTTGCAAATAAATGTTTGTAAAGGGATCTACTGGAAGATGTGGGAATACAAAGGAATCCGAATACATTAGTTAGGTTGTGCTCGATAAGATTTTTGTTGAAGGTTGTTCGCATATTTTGAAATGGTGCAAAAATTGAAATCAGCGAATGCCATTGCAACGTGACCTAGGTTTCAGTCGGCAAAATGTTCGAAGTCCTTTGACAATAAACCGTGGAAAACAGCGGATGAACAATACGTCCAATATGGGAGCACACCAGTCTCAATAAAGCGACTAACGAGGTGCTGGAGAGATAGAAGTTAGGCGCTGGACACAAAATGAAATTCTCCAGACTTTGGTGAAAACATCAATAACATGAAATGATCGCGTCATGTTTTCGTCCAAAGTAATCCCCAGATATTTATTAGAAGATTGAAGCAAAACGTTCTTTATGTCTACTACAGGAGGAGCATGCGTTAGAAAGTTTCTCATATTAATTCCTTCCCATGAGCGTAAACAAAATGTCAACACATTTGGATGTGGTAAGTTACATACTGCGTGACTGACCAACATGGAAACTCGGATAAACTGCCGACCAGGGTGGGATGATAAAATTTAGTTAGATGTTCGTTACCCACCAACAGATCATTTGCACATTTGGTTGCAAATGTGTAGTCTCTAAGTGGCACGGATGCAATACAAAGTGAAAATAAGGGAGGAGAGGATTGCCTCCTGTAGAACACCGGAACCACTGTTGGATGGCGATGATCCTTGACCACCAGATCGCATACGTTGACTTCGATTTGTAAAGTAATCAAATGAAAACTCGATGGTTGAAGCACGACATCCAGATTCTTTGAAAACTTGAACTAGCGTCGCACTACGAACACTTTCAAAACCATCGGTGTAGTCTGAGAAACGGCTCTTACTTTTCCACCATGCAATGACAGGATGAAATGAACTGTACGATCGCGAACATCATACTTCGAGCATGAGCGACGATAGGCAAACTGACTAGAATCCATGATGTTCGCTTGGCCTTCCATTCGGGCAGGAATGGTTTTTTTCAAAACTTCCATAGCTACGGATGTACATAAGATCGGACGAAGTTTAGTCGTTCCTTTTCTATGAGTGAGCTTTATGCATGCCATCCTCCAACAGTCAGCAATTACGCATTATTTGAAACGTTGAATTAATAATTCAGCTAGAGGTTGACATAAAAATTCCACACATTGTTTGGGACCAAATGATGGTAGACTATCAGGTCCGCATACTTTGCTAGATTTCAACCGAATAAGTTCGTTGGAAATAGTCGAGTTCTCAATTCGCGTTTATGAATTGGACATTACTAACATTTGTCTACTACTCTTACTTTCACGTTGACTATCCTGGCTAGCTACTCGTTCAAATGGAAGCAGTCCTCTTCACTCATCACTGTCCGGTTCTACAGGCTATCACTTCATGTTCGCTGTCTTTCCTTGTATTTTTTCCTCATTGCGGTTCTCTTCCTATTGTGAGTGAAGTGCAGTTTGTTGTGTTACACTCGAATTACTCTTATCTCAATCGTGACAAAAGCGATGGATGAATACCTCTACTCTTTTTGCCATATCGTGTTGGGTGTGCCGCCTTAAAATTGCGGTGGAGTTTGAATACCTGAGTCACATTAATCTAACATTTCTTGTCGACACGGATGTGGGTGTTTAGTATGTCAGCCTCACATGAATGGTACAAATCTGTTCTGGTTAACGTGTCTACTTTGTCATTGTTACGTGTATGACTGCGTGGTTGCGACAATTGATTCCCAGAAGCGACACCAAATGGATGGATCCGTAAACCGTTGGTGATGATACTTTCTTTTGCTCCGTATAAACGGACCACAGTCACCCACATGCTAGTTTTCAAGTGGATTGCGTTCTCCATGCGAACGAAAATTTTAAGGCTAGATCGGAATGCTGAAGAACATGCGCGAGCTCCCTATTAACAATGAAAACAAGCTTAAACTGGAAACTTCGAATTGGACACTGTTGCCCGTCTTTCCTACCCCATTCTATCGTCAATGAAAAGATTATATAAGGACACTTGCCTGTGCTTCTTGGACCGCATTAATGCTTTCAACCGTATTAGAGTGTTGCGGCATCCAGTCAAGCCTAATTAATCCACCGGGCTATTACTTTGCCACAGAATACCGTGCAAATGCCTTGACATTGTTTTATGCTCTTACGCGAACACCAACTTTAGAAAACCCCAAAGTGCTATCCTGTCACCGCCTATGTTTTCACTGTACGAAGATTAAATGCTACCAATAGGAATAATCACGTTTTTCGAAATTATTGATGATCTCTTTCTTGGTTTGATCATTTCTGACTCTTCTAGCTCAGTGAACCTGACTGCTATACGGTTTATCCAGCTTGTGTAAATGATGGAACACTCGTGACCTGCTTATATACACCTCAAAACATGTAGATGTCTTTTATCTGCTGTTCAGCTGAAAACTTTATCATCAACTTGGTGAGGAAGATTCTACCGATAAGTATTGAGGGTCGTTCGTTGGAAACTTATACTTATTCAAAGACAGTCTACCACATTAGGGCTTGTGTCAACTAATGCCGATGGAAATCTGCATATGCGTTCGAAATTGTTTTCTCCATGGTACGAATGTTTCCCGACTGAAAAACTTACCGGTGGTAGTAAAATGTTTATCTCAGTATTCAGATATCATTATTTAGTTGCGTTATAGGCTAAATGCTTAGGTTACAGAAGTTGGTCTTATTAGGCTGCCTCGTCGATGTAACTTATTGTGAGGTTTTACACGTTGAAATGTGATTTATTGATGGACCGTTCGCAGGTTAAGCGGCCAACTCGAACTGCGATTGGCTACAGACAAAAATGCTTGGTTCGGTTGGCGTTCGTGCTCCAAATGTATGTTTATTTTTAGTAATGTAAATACTCAGGAAAAATCGGTTGCATTCGATCGCCTAACATCCTAATAATCAACGACATACCGCCACTGAATTCTGGTACGTACATTGTTGATTCTCAAATATCTGCTTCACGTCAGTGGTGGGGTGAACCTAACCTTAAAAACAGTACTCTGAAGCCAGATTCAACGTATCTTATGTCATTGATGGGATACGGGCCTCATGTTCATTCTAGTAATTTTCTCCACCTTCACGTGACACTAGAGGTTACAACTTTTTAGAGATATAACCGCGTTTTTGTTGGTCTGATCAGGCCGAAGATTAGGGCGAGTACGTTTGCCATTCGTAGATTGCTGTATCTGTTGTCCTGTCCTGCGTTGTCCTAATTATTGGTTCACGCACAATCAGTCGGGGTTTGGAATATGTGATCAGGTGCTCGGTTCGAAACACTGGTACTCTCCGACATAACACTACGCTGTCAGAGCTATGCGTAATACGCCCTCTTTATTGTCTGCAAGCGGCAAAGCGGGAAACCTGCCATTAGTTATACCCGTGCCTCCAGCAATAGAAAAATACACCTTTAGACGGTAGATTTGAGCCTGATTCAAACAATTAGTCCCGCGGACAAACACCTCTTTATTAATCTCACATTTTGCCCACTCACAACGCGGTTGATCAGTCGAGTAAACAATCGGCAATACATTGCAGTTCCTGAGTTGAATGTCACGTACAACTTTTCAACTTACTGAATCGCACGGAATTTTGGTTTATTAGGTAAACTGAATATCACTTGAGACTGTTCGTGACTGTCGCATTCCGACATAATTTCCAGTCAGCCCCTTCCGAAAATAAGCACTCCACTCAAGTTGCGCCCTTGTTAGAGCACGCCAGCGGTTCACGCTGTTGCCGCAGATGATTCATTCTTGTTTAATGTGAAGTCAATGGTACAGTAGTGAACTTGATTACATCATGAAAGCGTGGTCGGATGTATAGTCCAAGCCTTGGCATAAATATGTATTACTTATGAGCCCCAACAAGAGCAAAACTCGAGTCCAATACATTTTCAAGTGCTTCACCTCTTTTGGTTTAGTGTTGCCGTCCAGTCTGCGTTGCACGGCTAAACCCGCAGAAGCCTATGCTCCTGAATAAAACGGTGTACTGACGTAACCGTTATGCAAGACCCCGAATTGATTGCGTGTTTGCTTGTTATGCACCGAGGCCTCTGTGCATTTCTGTTGCCATTAGTACAACTTGGCTCGTAGTTGAGGATTTTGAGTGTTTTGTGTTCACTTATCGACCTGAATTCTTGTCTGAATCCGAAAATTGCGAAAATGTATCCTGTATTTTGAACTCAGGTACGACTATCACTTGCCGGTTAAGTTACACGCCATTTTCCAAATAACCTGAAGAACTAATAGGTACTTTGAAAATCATTTTACACATATTGGTTTGCCACCAACACTCTGTTTTCCAGCTTGTTCCGTTTTGTCTGAAGCAATACAAATAGCATCGTCATACCATGCCTACTTGGGTCTTCGGGCGATATATCACAATGCAATTTTCACTACTGACAAATTCTTCAGTAACTTAAAAGAAACGAACAGTGTCAGTTTTCGTCAGTTTCAAAGGGAATATTTCGTGTCACACTGTTAAAAAGCACACGCGATGTACATGAACCAATCAGAGCAGAATCTCAGTCGACATCGGCCCAGTTAGATGCATAGTGGCCACATAAGTGGTCGGCGCAGAATTCCCAAAAAGTGGTGTACATATGGGTCAGTTAGATTGCGAGGTTTGTTTGTAATACGGACACAAATGAGGTACGGCAAATTTCAGCCTGTTTATTGCAAGTTTCCTTGAATTCTGAAATACTTACCTCCTGATTGCTCATAACAGCCTGACTGAATTTAGGATGAAATTCTTAGTCACAAAAAGTCATCATAAACACCCTGGATGTAAATTATTCTCTTAACGGAAATTAGCTTGGTACTACCCAATATCTTTTGTTTACTAGCGAAATAATCAGTGAGAAATTACCAGATTGGTTGAACAGCCAGCGCTGCAACGTGTATCAGGTGATTTTTACAGTTTCATATATGTCATCTTATGGCGTTCTGATTGTCATTATCGAAAGAAGTATGAGACTGTGAACGAATATAACGGGGACCGGCGTTGGACAAATCATTTTCTACTGGTGTATATCGTCATACAAACTTAACAATCGACAATCAGACAGGACGCCTCCAATCACCAGAGTTTAAAGTTAACTATGCAAACCAGGGCTGATGTGATTATAAATAGCTCTGACCAGCAACACAGATTGGTTATCTCAGCATGTGATTTCAACTCACAAATACTGTAAGTTTTCCGGTCACCAGGGTTTAACTACAGGTGTCACAGAACATTCGTTCAACGAAGGAAGTGAGTTTTGCGCCGTTTGCAATCACAGGTTCTACGATATTTGGGGGAATTATAAAAGGTATTGAACGGGGGAGACTGTGCTCCCAGAAGTGTTCACAGATGGCAGAACGAAACTGCAAAAGTTTCTTGGACCTGACTGTTGTGGTTTGTATGTGACTTTCATTTAAGCGTACTGCTCCGATTAGCGAATGATGAGCTGTGTTGAAGATTAAGCTGAGTGAATCAATGGAATTTACCTATGAAGTTCATGCGGTCTGTAAATCCGTGTCAGATGTTTAAATACTGTCATCTTACAATCACAAGTTAACAGCATGTCAGTAATGCTTAATACTGTCGTGCCTGGTGTTTTCAACTTTTTTATTAGATCGTTACTTTTTCTGCTAACAGTGATATAACCAGGGTGATCTGTTTAATCATTTTTCAATCCGAACTGATCAACGTGATATACCGTTATCTTTCGTACATGACATTCTTTAACGATAAAAACCGACAGGGTAGATTTGCTCATCCCTAAAACTATGGTGCCTTTTAGACGAGCCTTAGTTAGTTAGGTAACCCCAACGATCGATTAACAACTTGTGGTTGTGCTAAGTACTCAAGTTGCCTATAAGCGGCCACTCTCTGTCCTGGAAAAATTGTTGGTTATCAAAACCGGCTACGCCAAAAAGGCATGCTTGTGATCATTGTCTATATGATTAAGATAGATGTTGGCGTTCCTCGGCCAACAATATTACTGAAGGTTGTCCCACAACCTTGAGTGCCTCGACTAATACGGCAATTTTACAGCCACACAATGAAACTTCGACGAAAGCAAGCGAAGGCGAGAGATAGAATGTGATCGCAAGCCAGCTGGACTATATGAACCCGCGTGCGTGCTCGTGCTCTGTGATGATCATGGCCAGTCCTCAATGACAGCAGTGTGATCCATAGTGAGTCCCGAAAGTGATTGGCTTGTTTAAACTCCACACGTTTTCCGGGTGTACATACCGTAAGTTAAGCTTCACCTACATCTTCCGGATCTAAAAACAACTTCTTGGAATTTTAAAACATTTCCTGTCTTTGAAAACTCCGCACGACTTCTATTTAGAACACGCCCTCCAGAGTGTAATGTAGTTCACGGAACCAACTGAAATCACCCATGCTCCCTACATAGGGCGGTGGTTGCTGCGAAACCAAAGGCTAACCTGAGTCTCGAAGTAAAAGTGAAGATGTAACCATTTCGACTCTTAATCTTTAAATTGGGAATAAAATATCTGGTTTTCAAGCTGTCATCGATTTTCAGACAACCATTCTGTAATAAAGCACTGAACTAGAGTTTCACTCTCGTTAGAGCTTATCGGTAGCGCATATTCTTGCCAAGACATAGATTTGACTACCTCACACTCTCTTCCAAAATGGGTAGTTTGTAGATTCTGTCCGGATGGGAAGGTTGTGAGTGATGTTTAATTTACTTAGATCAATTTCACAATCGCTCATGTAACATGCGAGCCGGCTGTTTTTTCTCTGATTGCCCGTTACACTTACGGACCAACTGTGGGGCAGTATGGAGACACCGGGAGACAGCGATCTCCCGAATTAGGGGTTCCAACAACAGTCCTGCAGAAGGAAACAACGAGAAACCAGTTTGAGCCAAAGGCCCAGTAAGCCATGCACACGACCTACACAAACGATAACTTGAACGGCACCCACAACAACAGCACGCCCTGTTACACAATTCGAATTCAACCCAGGCGAGCCTGCTGGTTTCGACCGCACGTTACACTTATCAATGACCAGTGCGTTCCCCATAAACTGGAGTTAACAGGTTATTGTACTTCTTCTAACGGTCGGGCAACAGTGTTCACAGATGCGATACTTCGGTCTTGCCTTATTTATGGTCGTTGATGTCACGGTCAAAACCATTGTCTCCTGAAGACGTGATATTATTTTTGGTCTTAGCCGTGGCAGAAATATTCACCGTTGTTGGGTCCTAACTGGTCAAAAACCTTAGTCTAATGTTTCTTCTCGAAAGACGTTGGAAATAAAATTGGTGTGACTGCAAACACTTTGATTGATTTTCAGCAAAGCAAATTATATCAAAATTCCGTTCTACTGAAGTGTAGATATATTGGGATAATAGTTGAAACACCAAACCGTTGACATTTCCCGGTCTAATTCACTCAAAATTTGTTTAATTCTGATGTAACTGTGTCAGACTATTGAAGTATCGCGAATCGCTTAGCATATACACCTCTAGAAAAACTAATGTACCTGAAATGACCAGACCTGATCGAAGCGACTGACTTGGAATATCTGCAAAAAATTACGCACCTTGGTGGGATAGACATTTTAAAGTTGCCCAGTAAAGGTTGAATTTACTTCCTTTTTATCACCAGTCATCTCGATTAAGTTTCAGGTTGGTATTACGAGAGTTTCTTGACTGTGATATTTTACTTATATTACTGAATATGTATGGGTTTTGAAGGTTGGTACCTTCTTATTTTTCCTGTCTCGCCAGCAATCACTCTCCCTGATTGTCTACTGTTTTGCCAAGTGCGTAGGGGACACATTATTTTTGAAACACTGCGCATCGTACCAAGACGGCTACTAGATGATTTTGGAAGACAGCAATTGATTTATGTATGTCAACGTTTCACATCTTGTTAATTTGTATCGTTACTTTGTTCATCAACCAATTTCATGTGAATAGCCTCCTGATTTTTACGGTCACCGTCATAACAATTACTAACTAATTAACTGGCGACAGGCTTTCTGGACCTACATAATGGGGATGCTCAGGAAGTTGCCGTCCAGTTCACCGATGCAACCATAGAATAGCTTGAAGGTATGACAATATGAACTTCACCCAACTGTGGGGGTAGGTGATGTTCAAGAATGGATTCTCGACATATAGTTTTCAAGTATGCAATTTACACTGGCTGATATGTTTGCGTTAGTCAGCTGGACCTTCCCATCGACCAAGAAAGTATGAATCGGTCAATAGCAAATTCTGCGTTGATGAAAGTAGGTGAGCTGAGATAATTAAAGTCGGCCTCTATTGGAAAGTTGCGGTAAACGCGAATTTCACTTTTGTCATAGCTCATCATTAATGCATATCTCCGCCATATTTTTATTGACAAGCGAATGTGGCTGGGTGTTTTTGCAGGATAATTCAGTCCTGCTTAATGAGTGGTCATTGTGCAAAGTTGAACAGGTTGTCTCATGAACTCATGGCCAGAGATTTAGTCGAGATCGTAGCGAAGATATGTGCTACTGACTACGTTTAACAACATCGATATTCAACGTTAGTGCTCTTATTCGTAACAAGCTGGTTAAAAAATTATATGGATCCGAAAGTTATTGTCAATTATGTATGAACTTCGAGTTTAATTCAACCAAGTTCCATACCACACATCAGTATTAGAAAAAATGTCCAATATATTCCTCACTATGTACTTGAATATGATCACATCTTCAGGATAAAATTATTTGAACATGGGTGGTTATGTGTAATACAACGAACGAGAACTCTACCAGTCGCCCCAGTTAAGAACAGTGTACGGCTGTCACATCTCACTGTTTATACAAATACTCCTATAGCTTCAGTATGAGCTACACAGGGAGGACAAACCGACAACTAGCTGTTCGTATCAAGCAGCATGTACCCAAATGACTGAGGACGCAGTTAGAAACACCAGGAACCTGTATAGATGCCGAGGGACGGCACCCCGCATCTTCCGTTACAAGGCACTTAGTACAAACAGGACACATAGTCAAAGCTTCTGACGCATTCTCGGTGATCTTTCAGAGCAACCGGAAACGCATACTCCAGTTTGCTGAGGCTTTGGCTATTAAACGTCACAGTCCCCTCCTGTGTGTTCAAAAACAGTTTGTGTTGACACTGCGGCTACCCTGGTAGTCAGCATTCCCACAATTTTGGTTTTTTCATTTTCGGTGTCTGACTGTTTAATCCCTTAAGCCATGACTTCCGCTCTGTGGAATTTTTACTCGTTTAAAATTAGTTACATATCCATGTGTGATCAGAATGTACGGAATGTTACTCCGAAGAACACCACATGAGTTGCGTCTTCTCATTGTTTTATTCAAATTCATCAAGGGAACAAACTGTTTCAAAGGACCCATTTTCTTTATACAAATCAGTTCGGTTGAACTCGCGTGAAATTTTCATTTCTACTAACAAAACCTTGAACTTTTGTTCAACCAGGAATGATCAAGCACTCAAATCAACTAATGAGGAATATGCTCTTTATTGTACCGACAAATCCCGTGTTTGCTTTCACCAACTGTTATCTTGTAGTTTATCTTTTGAATAAGAATATTGCAGATTTAGAGACAATTCCTTCCTTGATGAGTAGTCGGGGATTTGGTTAATTTCAAATTGAACATCACTCACAATTGATCGCAGCTGTCGCATCCCCATAGACTTTCCACTCGGCCCATTTCGAAAAGAAGCACTAGACTCGAGTTTCGCTCTCATTAGAGCTCATCAGTAGTGCATATCATCGCCACTGCCGGGACTTGAACCACGGGCATGCTGTTCATGAGGTAACCGTGTTTACCACTACGCCATTGACTTCACATTAGGCATGACAGAATTATCATATGTGAACACTCAACCACTTTCGCTTGTGAGTAATGATCAGGTTGCCCTACTGACAAGCCCTAATGAGAGCATCCATTAATGGCGATGCGAAAGCAGCGATCAACTGTAGGTGATGTTCAACCTGAAACTTTCTTCTTCATAGTTTTCTTGAGAACTCGAGTCGGTGTGTTTTTTAAATGATCTGCTTCTTAACTATTTAGCAGAAACGTAATTCTAACATGTGCCGACTTTGAAGTAGGGTTACTATAAGAAGGACTAATTATGGAACTGTAACTTGGCCTATGAATAACAACTGCGGACTAGAAAAATCAATACGAAGTACATCATACGCCAATTTTTCACAAAGACCAGTTTATAGATGCACGTCAATAAATGGTTTCTCAACATAGTCTCCTGAGAACTCTCGATTCCATTGCTGCTTCAACGTGAACAGGTCAACTCTGCTTTAGTGCTTTAGGGCACTCGCTTGAATAAAAACAATCGATCTTTGTTTCGAATTTGTTGATTATTCGTCCACCACATTAATGCAAATGAAAACCTCTGACGAATTTTACATACTATCAACGCAGTCCTTTGGGAAGTAACAAACACGGCAGTTTCAAAAGCCCGTGCGCATGTGTTCACAATGCGGATCTCTTTAACCTTGTGGATTTACAAATTCACTGTTCTTCATTTAAATATTCCAGTTCTCGTTTTCATAGATGAATGGATCAAATTGACAACGTTGAATATCTAAAGTTCTGACGGATCATATTTCAGGACTGTTTTTTTGTGTGATGGCAATGTGATGACTTCAGAAAAACTGGCTAATGGGATTTAGTGAGTCATATTTTATGCAAAACAATATTTGAGCCGTCGATGCTCATGAACATTTCCAGTTTGTTTCATATCACTCACACGCTTCGCGATCGCCAGAGTATGAACTCAATATTAATCTCTTCTCTAGTTAGGTTAAGAAATCTCAAACTCGCTCTTTTCGACCGGCTGAAACTTCACAGTGGGGTTCGCCAGATGGCTGTAGTACAAAGCAAATGACAAACAAAAGATTATTTTGAAGGCAAATATTCTGAACTTATCCTCTGCCTACAGTTTACAGGTGATCTGGTAAAGGTGATAGATCTCAATTTTAAACGTGAACTTATTGCATTCTTTCACACAACTGAGGAACTTCACGTAGGACCTTGATCCTAACCATAGAAAAACTTCCATTCTTTTTCCGGAAGAACTCTGGTGTGATGCTTGGCTTGTACACTAAGTTTCTAAAAGAGACCATATTAAAGAAAAGGTAAGATTGCATGACCTACTACCGCCGTTCGTGCAATAAAAACAGTGGTCGAAGATTACCCTGATATCGGTCCGATAACAGCTAGTCGCAGTTCATTCATAATCTCCTCTTACTGTCGCAGGGCACACGAAAGGAGGTGTTGAGTGTACCTGGGGGCTCAACAAAATGCATTTAGGATTGAGAGCAAATCATCCGAAAATTTTGCTCAGCAGTAGCCTGTTAACCGCTCATGTTTCATAGTATTTTCACTGTGCACTGTCGAACTCGTGTGATCCACACCCTTGAAATTGTGTCCAGACTGACTAGTTTTCAATTTGTTAACATTCTGTGACGTTAATATCTTATAATGAATCTAACGGAAAACGAGTCGAACGATACTGTGACAAAACGTTAATCCTTTAATAATGAAATCCACATCCTAAGTGAACAGTAATTCTGTTGTTTTGTGACAACTCATTATCAATAATATTTGACCAATTGACTGCATTATTCAAAGATGGAACTAAATGAGCCTTCAGTTTTCATTTGTTCGACCAGTTTGGTATTTACATGGCGGCCACTTCCTTATCGAACTAGGCAACAGTTATAATGAGGAGATAGTTGGGCTTATTGTTTTGACCGTTTCGGCGAATAACACCGTAGGCTTTTGCATCGAAATTTCTCATTCTCCGATGGTGCTCGCTAGTGGTCATGATTTCTGTTCGTGACGGTCGCTTTCCGTTGATGGTAACTGTTTTTAGTTAAGGGCTGTCCAATATGCGCAGATCCCTCCACCGATCTTCAGCTTCGTCTGCATTCGTGTACATGCAAACTGACCGCTTGGGTCATTTCATCGTCCACTCAACTGTTTCCATCACAGTACAGGGATGAGTAAGTGTGGTGAATTTACACATTCATTCATTTCTTTTTAGACTGAGCGACGCGTTGTGTTTGAAATAAATTCTTTGGTCAATCAGCTCAAGAACTTCGGTGAATGTAGTTTAATGTGTGCTTATATTTCAGATGAGTAGACTGAATAGCTATTGACGGTTCAGTTGGCCGAAGCTCGACACACAAACAGTAATCGTATGCTAAAAGTAGTTGTTACCGACGGAAAACAGCAGAGTAACTGGGACTAAGATATAAAATTTGTGTACCATTAATTCCATACACATTAATAATGTCATCTTGTGTAGTGGTAATGGTAAGTTTGATAACAAGATGTCGGAGTCGATTAACGGATTACCAAAGCCATGAACCAGATTCATCAGACAAAGTTGGTCGTGCTCAACGTGAGATCAGTGATCAACATGTTTACTCTATTAAACCATGCTTGGCGTTCCAAATCCGGCGTGGCAACAATGCGCACTACTGGCGGGCTGTACCGAGGACAAAACCATGATCTGATGAGTGAACAATCCATTAGAGTGCAGCAGCCACAATTAATCACCAATGATGTTCAACTTGTAGTAATATAACCCCTCACTACTTGGAAATATACCAAATGTAAAATTGATAGTCAATGAATCTTACATATATAATTTTTACAAATTACAAGGTAGTTAAAAAATTTCGTTCAGCAACGGTCATCCATATGAGGGAAAGATGGATCACGTTACGCCAGGATATACTTCATACGACTCAGTTGTTTCTGAAAGGAAACCGAAAGGTTTAGTGAAAATATAGCCTGTTACCTGGACTATGATATAAATAGCTGATTATATCCAATCGACGTAGAAAAACATTCACATGTTATCAGTAAAGTGATGTTCGCCAGTTGCATAGATGGTTACTCATTATAAAAGCAAACCGATAATAACTGTGATAGCTTTGTCATGACCTGATTCGTTGAACACTAGGAGGACAGTCCCGGGCTCTCGAACATACCCTTCTGTTGGCAGAGAGTTGGCCGCATTTTGAGGATAGCAACGGTCTCAGAGAAGTGAATCCGTCTTCAGTTGATATTTCCGTAAATGACAGAAAGAACTGCTCATTATACTCTCTATCCAAAGGTCAACAATTGATGTGAAATTGGAGATGCTAACTTCCTACGTTCCAATGGTTACGCAACAACAGCTGTTAGGAACCAAGTTCGACATGTTCGGCAATTTGAGGGTGCAATCACAGTTTCCTTCTGCTAATGTAAATGGTCTGCAACTTACATTAAATCGGACAAGCACAACGAGATTTAGCGTACTAAGCCACTGGTACTACTAATAAATTTATAGTTGTTCCAGTAGTTGGCTAATTGCTCTTTATGGTAGCTCGTGGATCGCTCAACAAACTGCTGATCGAGATCGTCGAATAATTATGTCATTCTGTATAGGCAAGCAGTCGACTATGTTTTAGCTTGAATCGAATGCGAGGTGAAACAGATCCCGGGAATTGTGGCTGTGCAACTAGTGAAACGTAAACAGTTTTGATTTTTGATCACAACTCTCCTGTTGGCCGCTCTACATCGAACCAACACGGTCATTGATTTAAAAGTCGTCTATAGGACCTAAAATCAACGTCAGCCTCAGTTAACTGGCCATTTTGCCACCCTCAAACGGCAGCTACCCCTCTGTCAACTAAAGTCATGATCAGTATTGTGAAACTGCCACTGTCAGCTACCGACTTCAATGATTCTGTATGTATGACCCTGTATTTTTTCATCAAGTGTCTGTTATTTCCTAACCAGTTTTAAAAGCAATGGAGTAAAACTACTACATTGGCCCGATTAGGTCTTTCTGAGTCATTCGTAGTTGAAATGGTCCAAATCAAACTACTGATTTTCGTGTTATGTTCAGTGCGATTTCATGTTGAACTGCTTATTGTGTAATGACTTAAATCAGCTCAGTGGTGTTAGCGTGGATGTAGTAAGCTCAACCCATTTGTAAAGCGCAACACAAGTATATCATGCAGAAACGTCTAACTGGTTATTGACTGAAATAAAAACAGTCGGCTAAGTATATAAATATTTTGTTTGGGATGATTCATGTAAACGATACCTAACTTGGGCTTTCATAGGAATATCTTAAAAATACGGTTATTGAATATTTTATTTTCTTAACTAAAAATTCAGTCCAACATTATTTGGTAAATAAAACTCACCACAATTTACCTTCGCCAAGCTGACCACTTCTTGCTGAAAGAAAACGGTTGTTTATTTCATCAATATCTTGATCATTTAAAATATATTTTACTACTTACATTTTTACCCAGTTAACGTCTTTTCTACTAACGCGTCTTCATCTTTTTGATTACATATCAGAGAAGCATTTTGTTTATTTCACATTGCAAATATCTCTACGTGGTTGTCCAAAGAAAGCTAACTGGTTTTGGGGTGTCAGTTTGACTATAAACAGTGAAGGACAGTAACACCCGTTAACGTTCCCCCTTCAGTAGCATCAAGTGTGAAATTAAAGCGGTTCATTTGAGACCATTCGGTCAAGGAAGCTAATCGATGGTCTAATAGTGTAATTTCTTGCTTCCGGGCTATTTCGATGGAACGGTTCTTTACCAACTAAAAGTTTGACACACTGCGATGCTTGCCTGCTCGAATCGTCTTTTTGTGTGTTTGTCTGATGTTTTCAAACGAGAACAAAACTGGTCATGTGGTTTTAATTTGAGAGTAAAATTCCTGAACTTTATTGCATCTTCACCGACTTCCAGGTCCACATGATTTTACCTGATACAATCAGGCGGCCTAAATTAGTCCGCAGGAGTACAATTTAACGGTTAGTTGATATCAACCACTGAAATATCTTAATAAACCAGATTGCTAGCCAACAATCAAATGTATTAATCATTCTAACCTCGGTCAATATCAAAGTTGCACAGATTGGTCAAGCAGCAGATTCTTTCGGACAGGTTCTTCACGTTGTAAGCCTCACAAGATGAAGCGCATAAGCGAGAGGTTTGGTACACTCCTCCACCGCAAAATTTGTTTTCAAACTAAGGCGAAAAGTAAATAGCGGTTCAAGAGTAAGTGATGAGCACTGTGGAAACCTTGTGCTATTAACGTTACAGTAAATTTTTTATAGAAGTATAATAATCCGTTATTCAAAGTACATATCCTTCTGACAAACTTATTGTAATAAGCCATTTTCAAATGTAATTTGTCTTTGTAAAATCACTTTACTTACGATACAGAATGAGCAAGAGCTTCGGGTTCCCATGTGCAAGTTTCCTTGAACTGGTCCGTTTGCTATATCGTAACACGTTAGATTTCCTTCTCCAACTAAAAATATAACAAAGTAGGCATAAGTTATTATTGATCGATTTTCGAAAGACAAATTCTGGTTTAAGTTTTACATTAGACAATTGTGAATAAGCATGTGACTCGCTACCGTTGTTTATACATCTAGTTCTGGGGGCAATATCTTGGACTAATTTGTCACCCAATGCGATAACAGTAGTATGAACCTTGAAAATTTAACCTCCATCTTAAATGTGACTGGTGAACATGAAAATTTGTGTTCACCAAATCCAATCAATAATTCTATCAAAGTATCACTTAAATGCCAAGGCTGAGTTCATTAGCTGCTTTGCTGTACAACTGATTCATTTGGAAGTAAAACCACGGGCGACATAGCATAAACTGGGTTTTGTTGTACTCCGTTCAAAGTACGCTGTTTTTGTTGAACAGGCATACTGAAGTTTCAATAGTTTTAACAAATTTTTCGGCATTCATTCAACAAGCTGAAAATTTACTACTGAGTGATCTAATTCAATGCTTATATTTAAATTCCCGAGGTGACAGCTTTGATCAGTTTTATGAGTACTTACCTACATAAATGGAGCAACACTGGTCACAGTCAAACACGTTTACAATTTAAAGATATGTAATACAAATTAACTAAAACGATTCAAAGCTTGCCATATTTCATATGTGTTGTATTTGAACGTTCCTACTGTGGTTTTTTAAAAGCAAACTGAGTGCGTTTTAAGAAATGCAACACTTCAAAAGTGCGAATCATGAGGAGTCTGCCCGTTTACACACTACAACACTATACTGGTCGTAATCTGGTGACTTCGAAATCATCAACAATGAAGTAATTTACGCCTAATAGTTAAGTAATATTTACTTCATTTTGAATGCGTTATTCTTCTACATAGTATTTTGTTATTAGTATGTCGCGTTTGTTCGTTATACCTATTTATGTACGTGTTCAAGCTGAGGTTAGACTGACGTAATCATTTAAACCTTATCACATCGTATGAGGTATGCTAGAAGTAAAACAGAAACCTCGACTCACAAGCATTTTTTGCAATTATTGCCAAAATTAGAGCAATATAAATGGGATCCATTTTTCATTGCAGTTGACTGCTCAACCGAAATCGCATATATATTAGTGAAACACCAGAATAATCAATAACTAAGCCGTGAATAACTGTGATTGGTCGACAATTAACAGGCATGAGTCGTTGCGCTACCCTTGCGATAGGCTGTGCACACGTCGTTCTGTGGAGGTTCACAAGAACGACATGAAAAACTCGTTAACCATATCCGGCTGTTGTTCAAATGTGATTTTAATATAGAACATGAGAAAATATCCATTTTTGATCAGCTTAGATCATTAACAGAATTTGAGCCATATAAAGGAATGGGATTACATCAACAATGTCATGGAATTGATTGATTTTTATAACGTTGTAGTGGTTTTTCTTATAGACCGAACTGGTAATCTTGCATAAACCGATGGGTCATCTTGTTCTGTATGTTATTTTGATAGTCCCTTGTTTGTGGGCAATCGATAAACAAGTGGTTGATTTACTGTCATATTTCTTTCACGTTGATACCAGATAGTATTCTGGCAAACGCTGGTCATTTTTACAGTTTTTATGGTAAGTGAATTTTTGTGGATTGTCGGTCAGCACTTGCAGGAAAACATTTTTCCGAAAACGATATTTGAAACGTGGACTGCCAAACGTAAACGAGACCACAGGTTAGTAAAACTGACCAAAACATTGGTTGACTTGTAAAAACAAACGAATTTCCCTAGTGGGATTTTGATGGAAACCAGATTAACTGACTGTTGGTGGGTGGGATGTATGCATGTCCCCTGGAGATTGGTGAACACCAGCGTTGATGCCAGACAGTGTTTCCAAGCAACTCAGTTATTGGTTCATTAATGTGAACTCGGTCTTTAATGTTGTTTGTCTGTATGAACTTTTAAAGTGGAAGATGGGTGGAAAAAGGGGAGAACTAGGAGTTATATGTCATCGACCGAAAAGCTTTTAATTTTTGAAAAGAACCTCCTGATGATACCTATAGATGACAAAACTCAGAAAATGGGTTCATCAGTGCATAGCAAAATGAGTCAAAATACTTCAGTGTCCATTTCTTATATCGTCATCAAAGTGTCGTTCAGCAAAGACCTTCAGAAGATTTCTAACACATGCGCAAATTAAATGTTTGGATTTCAGTCGACGTTTATCGGAACATCAACAGTTTCCGAAATGAAACTGGAGTCAACTCTGTTTTAATTGTCATTAATACAAATCACAGCAATTTTACTACATAAGATTCTTTCTAGTTAAAAAGTCACTTTCCATTTATTTACTAGGGGGAGTCAAAAAGTAATGCCATTTTGTTTCGGACAGGTATAATTACCAACACAGGAACATGTATTATACACCTGCATACATTGCTATAATCTACAGTATTGTCTTCAAACACATTTGTTAATC
>LUCH01002543.1:56685-86169 GCA_013368495.1 Paragonimus heterotremus
TTACATAACGTAAATGATATAATCATTTATAACTGGGAAAAAATTCGGGTAATTTTATGGAAATCTTCACCAGAATTAAAAACACTGGTATTACGTTTTGACTCCCCCTCATAACTCACGGCAGCGTGCAACAGTGACGGTGAGGTGAGCTCAGAATTTGGGACTCTTCGATTGCCACCAATTTATTAGACAATTATTACCTTCTCAGGAAAGCAAACTTAATTCTTTCGACTTACCCACTAAATGCGCAATTAGAGCAGTATCGATAATTGGTCTTCATTCTTTCTTACAGAACTCAATCAACAAAACATGATTTCGTTTCCGATGCAGTATTAAATATATTATTTTGAGTATGGTGACGTTATGTATGTTTGTCGAAGTAGTTAAGCTGAAAAATTTGAACTTTGACTTTTAACACTGCTTTATATCGCCCTAGCTAAAGAAGAACTGTCAAGATTGTCAAAAGTTACGGTTCTGCAATTTGTGAAGGTTTCTTCAATTAAAAATTGATGTTTATTGATCTGGGTGTTGAATTCAGTTGATTCGGTTCACGCCATTAAGTAGTGAATGCACCACCAACTGTTTAAATGTCCTCACTAAAGTGATAGAATGACAAACATATGGGAACTGCTTAGTAATCACGGCAACAAAGACTTGCATGACGCAAACAGTTGAGCATTGTTGCTGACTTTACTGTGTTTCGTGTCACTTTGCAAAACTCTATGGCAGCACATACATACATTCTTCTAAGCTGATATCCAGTTGATCAAAACGGTCACCTGTCCCATTTTGTTCCCCGGTTTCAAGGAAGTTTATTACCATCAGTAAATAGAAGTACGAAATTGAGATGGTCTATCTGTGAAGTTTGAGGTCTACACCATTGTGCTCGTCAATTCAAGATAAATAGATAGCGCATTGTGCGGAGGACAATTTTTGCAGGGACTTTCCTAATATATATTCTGCTGCATAAAATGAGTCCCTTGGAGGGAAGTGGGTTTGCAAACTTATTGACAGACGTCTCCTGCGTGAACGTCCTACCTCACGAACAGCGCCGTTTGTGGAACTGCACGTTAATCACGAGCATTGTGTTGTGGTGATGTTTCGATAAGACATGTGTACATGAAATTAATTACATTGTGTGACTGGCCATAATGTGCTATTCTATACTTCAAGCTATGTACTCAACTCCTCACATCTAAAAGTAGTGATCTGCGCCGCTTGAACTTGATCACACGTTTTACGCTTTACCAGAAAATAGCAAAGCTGAAATAGCATTTCCTTGATCAGCCACACCCGAATGGGAATTTCGAAAATACATTGATTGTTGACTTAGGTAGACTAAAACATTGAAAGACGTCAGCTACTGATGAAAACAGAAGTCATATTATGAACTATAGACTTCATGTGAAACATGAGAAAAAGGAAATTAGCAGATATTCCTTGTATCACTTGTTGGATAGACACCACCATTCGTTAACGAGTTCATCATTCAAATTATCGTCGTTGTTGTCCTTCTCTGACTTTGTTTGAACGAGGTGAAATACATCATTCGAGGTTCACTATCTTACCAAGAATCAAAAATCTCACAGATCTGCGTACGATTTATTCCATCAAAAAATCAGACCTTATGAATTTTTCTTGTTTTTTATCTTCTGCGCTAGTTCAGCATGAGTGTCGGCCAAAAGTAACTTGGAACATCCACAACTGCCTACACGTAGGATTTTCACAAAACATGCTGAATAAATAGCTATTTACGGATGGTTATCTTGTAGATGATAATACATAAGCACAGAAGACCTTTTCTCAGGTCACATTTCAGGAACTGTGAACAATTATATTTTTGTCACCATAGCCCTCGTATTTAATCCAGTGTAAAAGTTGTTCAGTAAGCTGAACGAAGTATGTACTTGGTTTATTTATTACGCTTTTCCTTCGGAAGTATAGGCCGGTCTTTTGAGAACTCAGCCCGCTCTATATTCGCCGTGACACTGCAGGCAATGTTATTGAGGCCTTATTCAAATTTGGAAAAGACTTTGAAAAGACTCGCGCTGAGTAGTCTGTTCACGGAGAGAATACCACCGACAACATGTGAAAAACATATCTTTTGCATTGATTATCCGTTCGATAACATTTGAAAAATTTGCTAGACCTATTCGTAGATGATGGCTGAAGACTCCTCAACCGTTAGCGAAGTGTAAGCAAATGCAGACAAGAAACTAAATAATGATATTCGAATCAGAGTGGAAAAACTGGCGCCAGAAGTGTTCGTTGTGAAGTTGAGGAGAACAAAAGGTAATCAGCATAATATGTGTAACGAATAGATAAAATCTTATAAATCGCTATAGTTATGCCTGTTGAACTAGAAAGGTTAGAATTTTTTGGGTGCTGTAGTGGCTGTTTTTTTGGAACAAGAAATTTGGTACCAAGTATGATCAACAGGACAGGAGTTTAGGTTAGTTTATAAATCGGTGGAAACTGGGAATATTGGTTGATGAGCAGAAGTTTGGCGATTCCGTTGATTGAACCGAAGCCAAGGATGATCGTTCGACCATGAACATATTTTTCGAACAGTAGGGAGACATACACTCAGTGCCGATAACCTACACACCCAAATATATGTACCCGATTTAGATATACATATATCGGTTTCAAACGACGCATATCATATTAAACTAACAGTAAACTATTTCTACTAACCTAATGCTTTTAATTATTTGTCACAATAGACTTGTGGCGAGACGCTGAATGGATTCACTGAGGTGAGGAGGCAGACCAGAATTTCAGCGGATAGAGCAGAACATCCTTAAATGAAATTAGATTTACGAAAACTGAGCTGAGTTTTTATAAGTTATCAGTATTGACCAAGGCTCAACGTTGATGCGACGGGATTGTACATCAAAGCCTTAACCAAACTGCCACCTCTCTCTAAGAACTACTGCATGATAAATGTTGGCCTGATTGGTCGGAAAGAGTCAATCAAGCCTTTGTCCAAACTTAACAAATAGCGAAGATGTGACGGTCGATATTTAAACTGCTGGTGGCCGGACAGAAGTTTGTTATCGCAACAGATGCGAGCAGTTTGGGAATCGCAACCGAATTACTAATAAACAGATGCACTGTAGGTTAGCCAATCGGGTTGTACTACCGGTTGAACTCAAATAGTGAACCACATTTTTTGGGCCGATGTTTTCCGAGGGAATCTGGTGTGGATCTAACAAGTGAAAACCCCCAAGGACAGCCTTCTTGTTAAGTTTTGTGGTTACGGAATTAAGAATTCACAATTTGTCACGTGTCTTCCAACGCGTACTAGGTTCATGAACCACACTCTCAAAAAGCAATACGTAGTGAGGCTTCATAAATATGTTATCCAATTTAGCAATGTTGACCTGGAGCCTAACACCTATGGGCTGCCTATAATGCAAAGGTGACATACGGTGATCCAGATGGTGACTGACCATTTTCAAAAAATTGAAATTTGATCTCCGGTAAATGAATAACATCCGGAAATGAAACTGTTCAAAACGCATTGGTCCTGCTTGTGGTTGAACACTGCTGGACGTTTGGTGTGTCAACTGCAGGATGGGAACAGTTTGTCGAGAATATAGGCAGAGTTAAGATAGACACCTTTGAAGAAATGTTGTCAGCTGTCAGATACAAAATGCTGAAAGAGAGGTCTTACTGGCCGATAATGGATGACAAGGATTTGCTTGCTAACGTGCTGACACTGTCATCATCTGAAGGCTAGTAGTCACTGAAATCAAAACACCCATGCGATAGATCTCAGTCAGCACGTGTTGGACTGCGTGCATTGGACGAAATGGCGCCTTCTGATTAACTACCTGTGGCAACCAGTATAAGGTCATTTTGACAAAACATTTCATAATTGGAATCAGAACAGCCGTCTCTGTAGAAAGCTGGTGTGCAATACATGAATGACTTTAACGAGTCAATGTCCTACATCACACATTCCCACAGCGTTCAATTATCTATCGAGGTCTCTGCTTCAAAAGCGAAAAGAATTTGAATTGCTAGGATAAGTTAGGAACTATGACAGTTCGCACGACACTGTATACCCTCAAATCAAACGGCTAATCAGAAGAAAATCACAAAATCAAAAAGTGGTTGACCGTTTAATGAGGAAGCCAGGATAGAATAGTGCCGTTCATTCTGTTGGCTCACTGCTGTTTACTCCAGAACATAACAGAGAAAACACCTTTCGAGATAGCGTATGAAAGATTATCACGCCCGTCATTTGATCACCGTGTATTGCGTTGAAGCTTGTTTCAAAGGTCACAGACAAAACGTGGTGAAGGTTGGGAGCAACAGGACCCGGACCTAGGAGGTCCTTCGTAGAGTGGAGAAAGCGTACTCAAATGATGGGACACCACGATTTAGTATGTTTAACCAAAAAGGTGCTGCTTGAGCAGCAAATTCATAGCGCTATAACGTGACCCTCTAGTCAAAAAAGAAGGTCTATTTGGTAGGTCAACGCCATTATTATGGTAATCTTGGACGGAACAAGGACTTGAACGACTTTTACTGCAGCTTAAGCAAAATTTGATGGTGGAGATTTGGGGCGATGGTCGATGGATCGAGCTATGTTACTCGTGAGTAGTCTAACAAGTGCAGGTGCTGAATTATCAAAATAATCAGAGGAAAAAGAAGAAACGTTAGAGAGCAACCTAACGAGGACTGGTGTTTTCCATGTCCACAGTTGTTTTCAACGGCCACTCCACTCTGGCATTAGTTTTTCTTCTGTGTTTGTTATGTTAGCAAAGAACACACCATTTGTGTCAAACCAATGACTACTTTGTCCTTGTGTCACTCGTTCTCTTCGCTCTCAGCTGTTTTCTCCATAAGGTGAATTCTGATTATCTGCCTCAGTCGTTCGTGAAAGTAGACCAATAGGAAACTAACTTCGAAATCTGTGACGTTGAGCGTGCTAGTAACGCATAATAACTTTGTTTCTGTTTGTTCAAGTAATTAATACTGAGAATCCTGAGGGTTAAATTCTCGTAGTAGTTAAGTTGTCTTTGTCAGTTAATCCTCTAAGAAAACAATCACGAACTTGTTAATCGCTTGGTGTTGTTTAAGAAACACACAGCCAAGACCAACTGCGGGTTCATCAACTTGTTGAGTGGACCTGTGTGAATCATTTCAGAAGACTGGTGACTCAGGAGGCTCTGACTAACTTTAAATTTTCATAACAAACATCATGTTAATACTGATCTAAATTTTAGAAAAGTTGTTTCAGGAAGCTTCGAGCAATGCGATCGGACTGCTTCTTTCTTATAGCTAGTCCATACAAATGAATCATCCGGTTGTGTGAGCAACTTAGTTGACCGGTAAACGCAAGTCGTCACGTCAGAAGCAATTTATGAAACATCGACTCAGCACGAAGCAGCACCATTACGGAATATGAAAACATCTATATGAAGGTAACCTCTCTCAAGTGTGTGGGCTAATAATAACCTCAAAGAAACGAATCATCTCTGTCTTTGACACGCCATCAAAGAAGATCGGTCAAAACCTCTTTTTGTAGTGATTTCTTCGCTAAAGAACCGTGTGCGTTCGTTTAAGATCTGCAGCAGTTGGTTATCAGCCCGGATCACATAAACCGACCAAATTTGTTAACCTGTGATGCAATTCAATTAATCCTACCTATTTATCGCAAAGCGTAGACAGTCTATGGGCCTGTTTTTTGCTTTCACTGGACCGTATACAATGAAGCTTATTGATACGGCTAGTTTGCAGTGAGACAAGAAAAGTTATCGAATGGCATGCGGAAAACGAGCATTTTGTCTACACCTACGGCACATCCCTCATCGGATCAAGTCTATCTTATCACTACGGTTCGAACAGACCTGTATTTGTTTTTCCCGCTTGTTGTCATGTTTCCGTCAATAATTACTGTAGTTCATCACGCTTAGAAGTAAATTGGATAACACCACAGAATATAACCTTCACCCTAGATCAAATAAATTTCAGTCACGCTGGTTCTGCTATAAAAACGAAAATACTAGTCAGTGACCGATTGGCTAAACTGCTACGGTGAAGAGGAACGAGGTAATTGTGTCTTCCCAAAATCCGCGTCGTCGTGTGACTGTCTGGTCTATCAAGGACAGTGGAACACGTGCTCTGATTGTTTACGGGAAATGGAAGTTCCTTAAACCGCACAGCAATCTTGATCTAAACAGTACTTACCAAACAAACGTCTCCATAGCATTTTGTTTCTCCTCTGGTTATTATACAGTCATCGTGTAACTGCCTAGTCCAGAGTAGGCGATATAATGAAAAATGCAGTGCCGGACAATAATCTGGAGACTCCGCGACGTTGATTGTCATCTAACCTGCCTCAAATTGAGAATAATGCACCTTTGACACTAATTTTAACTTTTGGGAGGCGAGAGAGTTTGCATGCCACTACCATCATGTCCGATTTCGAAGATGCCTTTGGACGACCTTAGTCTGTCTCTGAAGTGCAAGTCAGAGATTGGGCTGTTTACTGTATTGTTTGAAAGGTTTTACTCTGAAAGATGTTTGATTATGTGCAACTGGCTAGTATGCCCTAATTTTAGGGTACACACCTAAATGGGTTATATCTTCAATCGACGATTCACTCTCTTGCTGAAAAGAAGATACAACAAGGTCAACAAAACGAATCACAACATTTTACCCACCACTTAATCCATATATGCAGCTTAAGCTTAGATAAGTTTCTGTATATTCATGTGTAGGAGAGGATTTGCTTTTGGCCTATACAGGTCTCCTCCCACATCACCGCTTCACAGGAAACGTTCTTTGAGTGGGTTCACTTCATCTCAAACGCTAATAGATAACACTACAGGGTGAAATTCATCATTTGCTTTCAAATAACACTCCTTGTGTTTTTAGGGACGGCTTGTGTGATGTTGTTTCTGTCGAACGAATTTTAGCACAACATAGTCCTGCACGTCTAGCACATTCAGTTGTCTGTAACCAGGTTGCTTTATGGAAGCAGTAATGCAAACTCGAAACCATCTCTGACTTCCAAATACTTCTCCTGCTGCTAGTTAATTGTAGTTGACCATAAACTGAAGTGCGCTTGCAGTGTGTGCTCACAATATGACGTTTACTATTTCTTTCTCTTTTTGAGAGTTTGCGTTTGTGGAATTTATCTTTCCGTCTAACTAAAAGCAACTGGCTGTTTTTTGTTGTGAGCATACCTTATCAGAACCAAGGTTTCAATTTTAGGAGATGTGTCGAAAAGTGAATCCAGCTTCACAAATTCCACTGATCAGGGACGACCGTACATTAATGAAATCATGACGATGCCACTGTTTCACCGTTACATCAGTTACAATGTATCCTGTTCTCTTTCCTACATCATCACATGTGTAGACATCCACTGAAAGCCAACACCATATTCTAATCCATCTGCAGTTTTGAGACACATTACGGTTAGAATGATCTTCATCCCAACATGGCGTAACACAACAAGCATTCAAAACAGTCCAAACAACAATGTGCATAGCACCGTTTACTGTATAACGTCTGTAAAAATTTTTTATAAATGCTGTCGCTGTTCTTTTCATTTGCGAGGTTGTCTTTGTGATATGAACCAAATTGCGCACTTGCTTTCTACAGAAGTCAAGCTTGTCTGAGAATTGTTGTCCATTCGCTGTATCGTCGATCTCTTTTGGTAACCACTTTAGCAGACAGTACAGATTCTCTAACGTTTCGCGAATAGGCCTCTTGATATGCCCCTGGGTTAGCCCCACTGAGAAATCAGGTTGCTTATCGATTGTATAGACATCTACTCATGCACACAACATGAATATGCAGGTTCATCTTCACAGTAGCATACGGATTCTCACGTATCAACTCGTGAGAAAGGCTTGCCATCCTGGGGTGACAAGTCCGGTACTTCTGTATCTTACCGAAGCCGGTGATTAACGTTCAATGACGGGCAGTCATTCACTGAAGATTTCAGGCCTTGGTACTTCCGTACAGATGTGCTGTGCGGTCAGTTAATCGGTATGATGTTGTACTTAGACAGCCTTGTTCCGGACAGAACCCCTCTATTCCATGTTCCAGGTTGACCAGTTTATGGTTAGCTATCACCTCAATTCAGTAACGCGCTTAGTAAAGTTGGTTTGTATTTGTTTCATTGAGTTGCACAATTTTGGAGTGGAGTTACCCTGATGAATGAATTGATGACTCAGTCAACATACGAGGTTGCAACGTGCAACTTTTGTCGTTACCGATCTCCTTTTGGGGACTTTACGGTTTACTTGATGTCATAGTTCACCGGTCACGATCCTGGTGCACGTACAAATGTGATCAGCTTAATATGCACCCTTTTGTCAACATTCATCCCAAAAAAATCTACTTTAGTTAGCACTTGTCTATTCTGTCTTCTGTTGGCAGAAGCGCTTGTGTGATTCCACTGGCAGTGGAATCTTCAGTCAAGTTCTGTACGACGTGTAAAACGATTCCATCTTTTTGCAACTTGTATATGGTAAGTAATTTATGTTCACTTGGCCATGCCTACTGTCAGGCTAATAACATAACTGTTGAAACCTTTGTGTTTGCATGAACGTTGGCTAGATTTAGACTATTATGGGAGATAACAGTGTGCAGTGTGCTGGGTATTTCAAAGCGTTAAATGCCACTGAGTTCGAAAAACTCGAAAGGAAGTGTGTTAGCAAGAAATGTTATTCACAAGCAAAAGTAATCTTTCATATGTGGCGTACAAAAAAACGAATTGTAATTTACGTTCATGTGCACAGAGGAAATTAACAACTAAGTATTCCAAGGAGTAGATTTTCGATCAATTCTCTTCGTTGACTGGCACAACCATAATAGTAATTGACGGGTGGAAGTTCATTGTTCAATAAATAAGGAAGGGGCGCAGTGACTAGACGAATGAATAACACTACCTTGCAGTTGCTAGGACAACAAACGAAGTATAATAGTTCGTGTTAATTTGGCTGAATCAGTGGAAAAAAATAAACCGTCCAACGGACTAGGCAGGAATATTTGATCAACGATATTCAGGGATTTGAACGAGTTGTTTATGACCACAAAAATCCGGGTAACGAAACCGGAGTATGAGCGCCTTGTTTGCTGCCAGGATGTATCATGTGACCTTTCGCAACAAAGATGCGTGCACCATGTAGACGATGCGGTAAGCTTTCTTCGTGTTCGTGTGTTGATCATAATCTATCAGGTAGGCCAGGATTAATTGAACGATGCCTTATGTTGTATTAGAGGAAAGCTGAGTGGAGCAGTTTACGCATTCTTTCAGGTAAAGGCTGGGTAGTGCGACCTATGTATGCTGAGCCACAGAAACAGCCAAACAAATAAACCAAGACACAGGAAATCATGGCCACTCAACCTGTGAAACAATTTTTCCGTGTTGTACTAGTTCAGCCCGATTACCACGTAATATTGCATTATTGTGTTCCTAGCAACTGCGAACAAGTGTTGTTCATTCGTCCAGTCACACTGGCCCTTCTATATTTATAGAGCAGTAGTCATCCAACCGTCCATTAATTTTATATAATTATGCAAGTCAAAGAAGAGAACTAATCATAATCACCCTTATTTTTCACGATTTTACGGGATACTCAACTAACCTAACGGAAAATCTGGTCAGCAATAAAATGGTACAATGTGTGAACATTCACTTTACCTGAAAATATCAGGGTAATATAATGGGATTGACGTAACCTTTATTGTGTTATTCATTCGTATGATCAGGCAATTTGACCAATACATATAACTGAAATTTTCCGAGCGTTTGCCTGTAGCAATTTTGTTACGTCTAAGTTAGCCTCAGTAATGCGATGACTAACATGATGTCCACCCGAAAAAGTGGTTCAGACTTTAAGACCCAGTAGTGGCAAGGACACACGGTAATGACAAATTTAAGGAAGCGTGAAACTCGAGTCCAGCACGCTTATAAAATCCTCCGCGAGGCCCATGTAGTAGCTGACTGTTCACTTCAGCTATTCAGCGGAATTTTAACTGCCATTAGTTTTGAGACACTCACTAGCCCCACTACTCCACTTTATTAGCTCCCGCACATAGTAATTACTGACTTCTGATGAATTATCAATCTAGTTTTCAATGCTTAACGCCTATAAAATAAACCAGTTCCCTTTGGATTGATATATCTAGAAGACAAATGCAAAATTCTCCTTCTATTTAGTGTAACCTCTTGAGAAACCTTACAAACTACATCGATCTACAAGCGGTTTAAAAACCGTATTGTTTGTTTCGAAACTTATTCTTGTCTGTAAGGAGGATCAATAGGTTTTAATGACATAGAAGTAGTGTTACGAATACTATCGAATAATATTGTGTTAAAGCAAAACATGTCTAAATTAGTTTAAAGTCTGCCTGTCTGAGACAAAGACAAAACCTTTTCAACATGGAACAAACTACAGTTTCAAAAACAGAGCGGCACAAGTTCATTCGGACAGTGCAAGAGAGTTTTGCACAAATTGTTCAACAGGATAGCTTAGAAAAGAGTATATGTTAACGTGTCTCCATCTGTTGTGACCTAATAGTCCTGTACTTTTTTGCGTGCCTCAATGGTTGGCAGATTTGTATTTGCATGCAGTGCAAGTTACTGTGTACCACCTTTAAACACCAACGCTCATGTCCTAACTGGTGATATCATTCTGGATTCATGTGATACGTCTTTTATTTCGTCGTCCCCCTCCCTGAGGTCATAGGCATTTGCTGCACGTTGTATCTCCTCGACTGTTTAAATGTTTAGCTTTATTCTCAGATATTGTCATAACTTCACCAATCACACCATACTCATGAAATGAACGGGCATTTCTAAATAAAAGTTCTACTTAAGGCCTCCTGATTCAACGGAACGAAGTCTGCAGTTATAAAGGTACAGCGAGGTGATTTCCCGAGATAACTTGTTACAGATTTGATCATCCTATATAATCACATCAAGCACTGTAGTCTTTGCAAATTTAGAAGACAATCCTTGTCTTTTTTTACATGAGGCAACCGTGTTGACCACTGCGTCATTGACCTTACATTAGGCACGACCGAATTATCATATGTAAACGTTCAGCCGCTTCCGCTTATGAGTAATGATCAGGCTGTGCGATTGTCTCGTAGGAGACTGGGACTTCTCTCCAAGTTGAAGTCACTGAAATCACTAACATGTTGAGCGGCATTTTGATTACTGGTGAGTAGTAAGGGATTTTGGTTTTCATAAAGATTGAACATCACCAACAATTGATAGTCCGAGATTACCTTACAAGGATCTTATATTTGTTGGTTAACCGTAATCATCGGAAAAAAGTGGTCAGCCGATTTTGGGAAGTCTGGTTGTTTGGTTAATGTCCATTAGGTAATTTCTGACAAATAAACAAGTTTAGGAGTACTACATTCTAAATCTGGTGTGACGTTTACAATTTGTTGTAAGCATTTTCCCCTCCTAACAGATTGGAGTAAAGACGATGTGGATCTGATCATTATGATTAGGATGTCTTTCACACGTAGGTCTCTGTTGCCTATCGTAAAATGATACGTGACTAAGTTTTCGTATGCAATTCATACTGTTCAGTTGTTTGGCCGTCGAGAGAATTGTGAATGTTTCGTGGGAATTGTGTAAACGAAAATCCAAATGGAGTACAGAATAGACGTTCCGGCTGTTTACTTCTCATTTACCAAAGTACCATTCATATTTCTCAGCCACATTTCAAAATTTCAGATGATAATCTTGCCGTATTTTTACTCTCTTGCTAGACTTCAGTGTACAATTTCTAGAATGTTATAATTTTATACATTCCTAAAGAATAGTGGTGAGATTATCACATCGCTGGTAGTATATATGTCACCAATGCGAACACCTCCTTCGAATACTTACCTCAAGAGTGCACAGTGCCCCTCCATACTAAGGTTCTTCCTGTAGTCACAAAATGAGAGGCTCGTTCCGTCATAGTCGTACATGCCTACATAATTCTCAAGCAACAATTCATCAGCTCAGTCTGTCCACTTAATTTTTCCGTCATCTTTTCTCTGGTTTCGCAGCATAACAAAAGTTATATCATGTCATGTCTTGCTTAAAATTTTGCCTGTCAGCACTGTTCTTAATACAGCTCGGGTTATTCACTAGATAGTCTCCGTTCTCAAAATGGTGTGTCCTTGTTATATTTTGCGTACTGGTAGGTAAAAGCAGCTGGAGAGTTTAGTGTTCAGCTTACTGCACTTTCACAGGCAAACACCTATTACCCTAATATATTTCCAAGCAATATTTTCCAATGAGTGACTGATTTTCCTTGGGTACCTGAACACCGTATGAAAGGAGTTTTACTAACATTTGCGTTGTTCGCAATTTGTACGATTATTCCGCTTTGTCCCGCAAAGGAAACACAATGTTACCTAATGTATCCATTTGTAAAGTCGTTACGTTGCTCGCAACGTCCGTAAAGAATATCTGTCGATGAGGAACTAAAGCAAGGTTTGCAGTACAATAAGCAAGTTTGAAGAGAAACTTACGGGACAGCTTAATGCTTAATTGGTGTGGTTAGTCGAAACTACACGCACTCGAATTTTCGCAATTTTTGCATGGTTATGTTTTTCACGTTACTAATATGCTCAGCGATTGTCTGCGGAATACCTTTGATTCAGTGGGTTATTATGTTCCACTAAACTACTTTTGCACCCAAGTCAACCATTAACCCTCTTTTGACAGAAACTCAAATGCAACTTTATGTTATGATCTGTTTCTTACTTCGCTGAATGCAACTGTGTGTCCGAGTTTTCCGTGCAAAGGAGTGGTTTGTCTTGACGATACACTTACTTTTCTGTCTTGGGAGCGTCAGAGGGACGTCATTCCGATGGATGGCACTCAGACGATATATTTTACATGGACTAAGTAATGGTCCAAAGTGAGAGTTGTTTACTTTTAAAGGATACTTTTTGCAAACGGTGACTAAGAGACTTAATGCATGCTTGAGGAAAATCGTGAAAATAAACTACTGCCAATGAGTGAAAATTGTGAAATGGTGTTCACATCTCAGATCATGAATGCAGACGAAGGTAAAACACAGGCTTGGACAATGCAACCAGCATATTAAAAATGACTTCTCGTGGACGACCTATATACAGGCAACCTATGTGATGGTTTGGTACAGACCAATTCGTCACCCGCACATGGCTGACATCAATCTGTGGTGAATTTCCTGTGTCACATAAGGTCATTCGTTTCCGATTCACACAACTCACTTTGCGAATCTAAAGAAGTTGAGAGCGTATATTCACATTTGTGCTCTGTCAGGCTATGTGCACACAGTGTGTGTACGTACATCTGGCCGACTCTGATCATCAGCGCGGACATCATTTTAAATCGTAGGGTTGGTGTTTCCTACCAGTTTTGAGAAGTTTTCTGAAGACGAAATTTATTGAACAGAAGTCGATATTGTAAGCTTGCTTGACCAATTATGAAGAATCTAATTGTCATGACTTCATAGTAAACGTGCTTTATTAAAACATCTTTGCTTTTCAGAACAAACATTGACTATCAGTGAAACTACCGACGATCAATAGAATTATGTTGTGTACTGATGCTATTTTGTCATGCTATGTTCATTACCTGGTTACAATTTGCAGTGTCAAACAGAAGATCCTAGAAATTACACAAGAACATGACCAGTTTCCTAAAACTCAGATATTTCCGCCTACACTGGAGTTTTGAGATGAATACTAACGTGTTCCTACATTAAATGTCCACTAGGTGAAAGTTGCTTAATAAACTATGACTGAAAGGGACCACTTGTCAGTAAAATGTAAATACAACCCACAAAACTAAGCAACCCAAATCTGATAAAATCCGTCTTCAAATGTCAGTTGTTTGATTATGTCTGTTGGTTCAGACTAGGCGTTAGCTAGTTGGCGTGACTTCAGACCATGAAAACAATTCAATGATTGATGTTAATCGCTAGTACCATTTACCCGATAAAACGTTGCCCAGTTTACCCTCTTACTTCGCTATGAGTTTATTAGGTTTGTCATACACAGAGGACACTAGGTTATAACGTAGATAATTAGTAAAGTTCAGTCATTCGTGTTAAAAAACCAATTACATTAGGCTATATAAAAAAGACAGCGAGGGACCTCGTATTAATGGAACATACTAACAGTGATGGTGTGAGACAGATATTGCTAGAATGAGGTAGGTCGAATTTCGGTGCGTCATTCTGAAGGTGTCATTCTGGTGAATAGACTTGACTAAGCGTTTGAGACTTTACAAACGAAACCTCCACCGTTCCCTCAAAATACACTATAAGAAAAGCGTTCCCACAGTTCGAGTATAGATGTTGTTCCTGCTTAATGTATGATTTTGAGGAGGCGTACGCTGTCCTTATAACTTACAGCTTTCCTTTACTTATTATAATTGATGGGCCATATTGTGAAAAGGGTGCTCTCAGAATGTAAACCCCAAAACAGACTTACCTGAAAGTTGGTGGAATCTGTTCGCAACTGTAACATGTCTGATACGGTGTGTGACACTCGATCTTATTATGGTCTTGGAAAGATATCGTTTACTAGTCAGCTGCTTCAGTGATCAGTCTTAATCACTAAACTGACAGTAACTCGCCTTCGTGTAGAAGCCTCGCTTCCCGGAATCTCCCTCTCAACGACAGCAAGTGCGCATAAATGTCATTCGGATGAAGCCTTGGGACCCATTAGTCACGTATAATTCACGGGGTTCAACAGATACCACGGGATTTGACCCAAAGGAAAATATAAGTGTTTAGCAGTCGGCTAGTTTATCCTTCTATCATCGTCGGGTGGCCACGATAGAGGGATCTGTTACTCTTTGGGTGATAAAGAGAACCCCCGGCATGAACAGAAGTGCTTTCCACAAATTTTGAGCAGCTTGCTTAAGACCACTGCCTAAATATGCTAGTCAGGTCATGTATACCGTTGGGAGGTTGAAGACGCTTGTCAACAAACGTGTTCAGCGAGTAGCCACCAAACTGCTCGATGGCTTGAGGCATTTCTGCCACAAGTTTTGTCTCGAAATACTTGCTCAGTATCCGCTTGAGTTTCAAAGACAACGCTGTGATCCACTCCTCGTACAATTTTTCTCTGGCGCTGGAGTTATGCGGCAGTTCTTCATCTCAGTAGCTGATATCAGTCGAAGTGGTCACAACAAGAAACTCTACAGGCTACAACCTCGGGCCCTCACAGACAACATTTCATAGAGGGTTACCAACCAATGAGACGAGTTCCCATTAAAGGTTATCAGCTGCCCTGCTAAAAACCGCACTAAAGCGGTGAGGGTTTTCCATTTAGATAACACATAGTGGGATCAGCAGTTTACTCAGCTCACGGTATCAAGAGCGATGCTACGCCTTGTTTTCAATGACTGACTTACAGGTCAAAAGTAAACTTATGGGTATAGAAACAGACAAACAAACTGGATCCGGGTGATCCGGATCATCAGCGTCCAACTTGTGTAGAAATTACCGAAATCGTTGAAATGAAAGGTCCCGGCCACGTTACTAGATTAAAACAGCCGGTCTCCTTTTGAACGTAGACTACTCCGCGGGGATCTGACCTTCGCCAGTTCCACAAGATTCCACTGACGTACCGACTAAGGAAGAGCCCCAAACGAACAGCCGCTTGTTATCGCTAGTCAGGTCGTACACAAATTGTTACGACTGTACCATTTTCTGGCAACACATGAACAAATAAAATCCACCGAAGTCAAAACAAAATTTGTTCAGACTTCTTGGTATTATTTGGCAAGCAATAAAGTGGGCACGACAGTCGGTTACATACCTTACTTGTGACAGTCTGCATCGATAGTGAAATGGGTCGTAGAAACACATATCGACTGATGAAATTTAGACAGTCATTATAGAACTAAGACGCAACCTCACCTCACAAATTCGTTTGAAAATCTAAATGGAACGGAAGAGGTTCGCGTCTGGTACGCCAAATAAAGGTAATTAGGCCACACAGCGATCTCTGAGCGAGTAAAATAATATACACGAGTAAGATTGGTTAACTTGCAAAATCAAAATGAAGCTATATGCAAATTAGCCAAGTAGAAAACTTGGGCCACGGAAAAAATTGTAGAAAGAATTTTCCAGTATACTAGGCAATCGCGCATTGGTCATAGGCATATGGAACAAGTTATCTTTGCCCGTGGTCCAGATCACTTTGGATGACTCGTTCCGTGAAACCTGTACCAGAAATGAGGAAATTCATTCATTGGAAACGTGCATCTACAGTTGTATATAACGCGGCAAGATGAATGTGACTTGTTTTCTCTGCCGGAACTCAGGAGATTTATCCAAGCCGTCTAACGTTTACGCCGACTATAATTTATATTCCCTGTCCAAAAATGGTCTGCGGTAATGAAAAAACTGCAAATCTTCAGTGAGAGCCATCATGAAGAAATACTTTTATGTTAAAGACAACTTGGCATTTTAGAGAATGTTGAGATAGCGGTCGAAGCTGTGCCTCGTACATTTGCCTTCAGAGAGTTTCAAGTCCTCCAGTTTTCCTTTTTGCACAGTAGTAAATCCTGGCGTCACTTGTTTTAGAGTGTCAACTTAAACCATCAAGTCTAGATTTAAGATGAATTAGTGTCAGTAAACGTTCGGTGTGAAACAGATAAGGTAGATAGAAACGTCATCCAGAGAATGATATCTTGTGATTGTATAGTCAAAACAACTTGTTTCGCTCTGCAGGCATCTGGGTCTAAACGCTAAGTTAATGGTTACTGAAGCTGTTATCACCGTTTAGCATCCAATCATTCAGTTTGGATAACCTTGTTATGATTGTCTATGCTCAGGCATTATCGCGCTCCAGTACTTTTTCCATACTGGAAAGTTCCGCTTATCCTTCGCTTCTGTCGTTCTACATCGCACCCAAAGCTGTTGAATACTCATTTTTCATCCGATCTGAGTGCAGACCGTTGCCGAGGCCATTAGTGTGTAACTGCGTAACTCTGGCTTCCACATTCGTTCAAAATGACGCGAAAACAATCAAATTCCTTGAACCCACAACAGTTCAAACACAATTTGGAATATTAATGGCATAACTACTAACAAACCGGTAGTCCACAATCTCTACTGGTCAATTTTCCTATTCACTCTGATTGTCGTCTGATAGTTATGTTGTAACTAGGCTGATAGTCAACCACAAAGCAAGTCATGTTCGTTATTTTGTTCTCATCAATTAATGGTTCAAAGTCTCCGACGCATCGGTTAACCACCGTTAGCTCGTTAATCTACTAAAAATATATTATCCTGTTTAAGTCTATGAATGATAAGATCAGAAGATAAACTCTACAAGATGGTAACACCATTTTCATTGTTCTCCTCAGCTGCAACATATAACAGTGATAGAAAGCAAATTTAAATAAAGACGAAACCAATAGAGTATGTTCATTTGCATACTACCGCTTGTTACTCAGCTACTTTTCACGTCACTGACTAGAAATGTGAGCTTGACTGTGGTAAGCCTCATTAGACTGCTCAATAAAGCTTGGAACACAGATTCACATCCTTTCCTCAAAGAAATTCACGTTCATCCTACTTTCCTCATAGAACCCCATTGATCCTGTCCAAATCGATGCAAGAAGACTTTTTCTAGGCTGTTTTTCTACAGTTTTGTTCGGCTTCTGTTTCTCACAACTGCCACCGTTTACCGTCATCTCACTAACTGGCCTACTGACTTGTTTGTCCTACCCCTTGAAGTTATGTTAGCGTCACTGTTGGCCCACTGATATGATTGTATCCAGTGTACCGTTCATTTGTTGTAAAGTCCCAGCTTCTTGTCAAAAGGTTATTCTATAATGCAGTATTCTTAACCGCTTTTATTACTCTGTTCAATGTTCACTACACACACGGTTTGTTGCCTGCGTGTACTGTACGATACCATTAGCGTGGATGTAATTGTAATGTGTTTTATGTCACTTACTATCGAAACGGTACGTCAATACACCCGGCGGTACATATATGCAGACCAACGATCAGCAATAAAACAGACAATCCGACGTACATGCACTTCAGATGGTATATGACCGAGTACATCGGTAAAGCAAGTAGACATTTGAGTAGGTGCCAAGCGTATACACTTTTGAATACTTCGTCTGAATAGGCTCTGACTGCAGAGTTAATTCGTGAGTTGCAGAGCTGGTAACTGTCAACCTGTCTAACTAAAATCCAAGTTTAAATTAATGTACCCATAAACGTCCGCTTCTTGCAACTTGATAAATCTCTCCAGTCGGTGATAAAGATTTGTGAACAGTGGTTCATTGACAAGTATTCTAGCATTGCCACTCCTCTTGAACAAGAGTGTATTCTGAGCCTCAAGACTCTCCTAGTAACCCGTCTACATTGGGGTTAAACCAGTATTTTTGCTTTCATGTGAAGGGAACTGATGGACCTGTTCGTTATGGAAAGGGCTTTGGGATTAAATGACATCTAAATGGTTCACTAAAGGACTGGATACCAAGTCAGGTCAACTGAATTCTACTCACTGATATGTTTTTTTTACGGTCCGGGAAATAAATGTCTGTCACTTAATGCCCCTACCTATTCAGCAAACAAAATGCAGTTAACCTAATACGTTTGAGAGACAATAGTAAAAACGCGATACAAATCATAAATAATTCGATAAAAGACTTCTTTTGGTTACTAGTGAAATAAACCATTCATTCAACCTCGTGACTGGCTCAAGAACAAGGAGGTTGGATGTGTACACAAACTAGGTCAAGTATAATATAACAGAAGAACATTAAGACTGGACAATTTCTATTGAATGCCTTTTCCAGAGCAAGCGATACAGAAATATATCTAGAAATATAGGGTTACTTTGGGACAGGTAGGATTCTGGATGCAGGAATTACCACCAAATGAATTGGACGTTTGAAAAACCTAAAAAATGAAATCTCTTTAAACCAGACTAGTGGTAACCGTTAAAGTACAACGCACCCAGTGTGGTAGTTTCATTGTATTTATAAATCGCTTGATTAAAACCCGATTCTCCAAAGTGGTCGCCAAATTTTGGGCAAACGTTTACCACACACTGATTCCACCCAACTAACCAGTTATCTGTTACTCCTCAAAAATTGTGATGAAAGTGTAAGCGAAACATGGAATGAAGGTTTCAGTTAACTAACCGGCACTATCCCATTAGCCGGGTTAGTTAAGCGAAAGTTCGAAATTACTGGTGAGTAGTAGACGATTTTGGTTTTCATACAAACTGTAAGTTACCCAGTGCTGATCACAGCTATCGCATTCCCAGACTTTTCAGTGTTTTCTTTTTGGAAAGAAGCATCAGACTCGAGTTACGATGTTGTTTGTGCTCGTCAATAATGTATATCCTTACCACTGGTGTCTGGAACTAGAACTCCGGCCGAGCCTTCATGAGGTAAATATGTTGACCACTGCACCGTTGACATCACATTAAGCTTGTTTGAATCTTGCTAACGACGTTTTCAATTTCAGCTTATGGAGAAGTCCAAATCGTGTGGTCATTGGTTGAAGTTAACACGATAGATCCTACTTCTCCTCTCGAGTCGATCGGACAACCTCAGCCCTACACACGGTCGAATGTAGCTGACCGATCACGTATGATGACTCAGTCGTGCCTAATGTGATGTCAGTGGTGCATTGCTCAGACATGGCCACTTTTTGAATGCGTGGACAGAATTCTAGTCCCGGACATCCGTGTCGCGGATATGCATTACTGACGGGCTCAAACAAGAGCAAAACTCTAGTCTGGTGCTTCTTTTCGAAACAGACCGATTGTAAAATCTATGGGAATTCGATAGCTGCAATTGCGTGATTTTGAATTTACACAGACAGAAGTAATCAATTCGATGCATTGGAAGTAACGATATCAACAGCTAAGCTGTTTCTATTACCATTAACAAAGTTTGATGCACAATTTCACCATAGTTATGCGAACTTGTCAACTGTACTGTACTCATTTTTTGTTGTCAGCTGACGTCTAAAGCAACAGTTGGCCATGGTTAAGGCAACATAAACTCAGAACGCTGAACCAATACGGGTTCATTCGTGTATTAATAAGTCAGTCATTGAAACCTGTCCATAAGATGTTAGATCGGACCGATTAATCATCACCGCTGAGTTAAAGTATTAGTGACAAATTTGTTCATTTTGACCAAATGTCTGCTGTTGGTCTAAATGCGCAATCTTGCTTAATACACACCAGTACATCGATAAATTACTGAGTAGATAAGCGAATCCAGGTTAGCTATTACAAGTGGTCTTTGTAATTGCTAAGGAAGTAAAACAATTTTGATTTCTGATAAGCGGTCGAAGATTTGGTTTATTTCGATTTGAACATCATGCACAAGTGATCGCAGCTGTTGCATTCCCATAGACTTTCCAGTCGGCCGAGTTCGAAAAGAAGTGCTGGACTCGAGTTACGCTCTCATTTCAATAAGTGTTTTACTCAAAATCAGAGGGCAAAATTTATTAACATACCGCTCTGACTGGTCAGGGAATTGTATCCTCAACTTCTTCTGATTGACTGTCAGAAGTAGATTCGTCCGCTTTCTCTCGATTGAACATTTTACGATCGTCTAAACATTGGGCTCAAAAGTGTTTCTTTTAAATTCTTGTGGGTTCTCAGCCATATGGTGACGTTGAACTTGAATATACTGGAATTCAGCCTACTCGGAATTCTGCGTTATTTTTGATCTATTCATTTGACTGCTCCTGCGGTTTAGCATATATTGGTTGGACCACTGGGCGGCTATCGAAAAAGACTCACGAACACTGCCCTGCGTAGCTTCACTTCGGAATAACAAAGAACCTTAGCTTATACATTCTGACCCACCTGGTTAAATGTGACCAACAAACAGACGTGGAGAGGGTGTTTCACATCATCTACCGTGCTCCGGCGTCACGTAAGACCAAGTGGCGCACCAGTTCTATAGCTTAGGAGATCGCAGTCTCATTACTGAGCACTCCTCCAGAGTTGATAGTTCGCACGAAATCTGTTTGCATCGGAACTGTTACGTCTGAAGCTTCCGATAACTAGCTTTTACTTCTTTAGTTTAAGCTGACGATAAATGTTTTGGCTAGTTTTTACTTTAAATTCTTCCTTTCAAATTCACAAGGAAAGACTTCCAAGAATGTTGAATGCATTTGTCGCATTGTGAGTCACTTAACCTAGGCCTTGTCGTATCCGTCCTTTTTCAAAAACAGTTTAGTTGATAAACGCAAACTTCTTTTGCTCTGATTCCATTCGTATTATTGTAAGTGATTTAGAGGTGAGATCCTCTGGATGCTTATTCTTGTGCATCCTCTTCTTTATCGTCATTTTCGGTATCTGCGAACATTCTTTAACGGCAAACTGTTCGGAATATACTACGAATTTTGATGACAACCGCCAGTTGGTCAGTGTACAGGAGGCGAAACGTTTCTGTTGCGCACGCAGTAATTGTAACGTAAATCCCGTCTCAGTTAAGTGATGAACTGTACAGAATTCGTGAATGCTGCAGATTGCCATTTGTAACCGGAAACTGATTATCTATTCCGGCTACTCCGTTTTGTTATATTCTCAGGCGTTAAAAGTGATTGGTAGATGTGGATAAACATTGTGTTTTCTAAGGCAATTAACTTCTAAGCACAACTGCATCACAGCAAAAATTCAACTGCTGATTAACGGCTTTAAAATGACCGCCACTTACATTACCTCGCAGCTTTCATAATTTCACGGTCTCTTTAGCCAGCTACCTTCTAAGAGGAGCATTAAGCTCGAGTTTCGCTCTTCTTGTAGACTAACAGTGGTTAAAAGCCTTGCACTGACAGGGAGTTGAAGTCTGCTGACACTTTCTAAAGGCAGCCAGCAGACCACTGACTCACTGACTTCATACTTGTTCACAGTGCCTCTGCACATTTATTTACTTTAGCCTGCGGGTAAGATTAGACAAGGATATGACAAAGATGTGTATATCGGATCAAATTTGTGTCTCGTAGTTCTTTTCGAAAGAAGCTGACTAGAAGGCCAGTATGAATATGAAAGCTGCAGCCAATTGCCAGTGATGTCCAATTTAAGCTAGTTTGGTTATTACTGATTGGCTGGTGAGTAGTCAAGGATTTGGTTAATTTCAAGTTGAACATCACCTAACACTGATCGCAGCTGTCGCTGTTATTATATTTCCAGATGGCACGTTTGAAGTTTGCAAAGCAATTCAGCTAATCGAAGCAATTGCAGGGGCTAACTCAGGAGCCAATAAATTACGGTCACTCAACTATTTGTGCCAGTATTTCCGAACCGTAAACTGAACACACGTCAGATAACATGTTGCTCGTTGTGATGATGCCCACTATCAAGTAGTTAAGCCACCAGGAGATGAAAACCAACAGTTATGGGTTTCGCAACATTTCTACGTCCTCAAAGGGCCTTGTCTAACGATTCAAGTAAGAGAATTTGCTATTCACAAACCCATTATGTGTCAACCAGTAACTGACAATGTTGGTTTGTTTGACATGTGTGTGTAGAAATGTTTCCAATAGGATGGATATGTTTGCGGTTTATCTGAGATCACTCGACGACGATTCCAAGCACACAGGTTTAGTGTGCTTGTGTGTGCGAATGTAATTGTGCGTTTGTTCTCAGCGCGTGTAGAATGTTTGGGACAGGATGAGTGGAGGATATTGCTAGCTCAGCAAATCGTACCAAAATACTGACATTTCCTAACCAACCAGTCGGTTCGCTGCCTATAGTGTATTAGCAATCAGGAAGGCTTCTTTCAGTAGATTTTCTTTGCGATTAAGGAAGTCACTTTTCAGCACAGTGTAGTAATATTTTGGTCCAGACAATTCGCATAGTTTTATGTTAATCATACCGAATAGATGGAAACTAGTTGAACTGTGACTATGTATCTCATCCTGCATGGCGAGTGATTTGGCTCAGAACAAAACAAGCTAGTCATCTCAACGGTGGCAGAGATGAACTACTTTGTTCATCTGTCAATCGGTTAATACTCAGGGGAACCTGATGGAAGGAGTAATACAGGATTGTTTACCTTCAATTCATTATACGGTAGTTGGAGATTCTCGGAAAGTTGATATAAATTTAAATTCATTGCCATATTGTGAAGAGCCAAGGTGAAATCGCACAAAGTAATATGCAGTAAGCAAGGAATACACTACTTTTTAAGACTGATTAGCAAAGCCTGCTTACTATCTTCACTTCTGTGAAAAAAGAAGTCATGACTTTTGCTACGTGCACTTGATGACAATTCAGAAGACGAGATACTGTCCTCATTCGAGACGAGGAGACAATCTCAGAACTATTTACAAGTGAATGTGATTAGCCGTTTGCGTGAACTAATTCAGCAGTGCTTAATGAAAGTTCCGTACGACCGTGAGGAACACGTATGCTGATAAATTATTTTTCATTATTTCAAACCGAAGGAGTGAACGAACGACGCTAGTACCTGTCGCTTCAAGTACATGCCCAGATTTTTTTTTCATGGGTCACCAGAAGATCAAAAAAGAATGCGCATTTTAGTTTAATAATCGTGTGTAACAAACCCTGGACTATGGGTTGATATTTTGAGAATAAATTGCAAGCTCAAAATTTGTTTAGTGAAACAAAATGAAACCAATGTTTTCCATACATGGAAAATGTTGCGTTCTTCGTATGAAAGATCCACTTGTTTTCGGACGGCAAGCGACATTGCAGATTTTGTTACAGGCTGCTTACTACCTACGAACCAGAACGTCACACTAAGTGGACGACTGTGTTGATGAAAAATTCAGAATGATGTAGACTTAGAAGAGAAACAGACGCCTGGGTCTGACGATTCATCCTTCTAACGATGACCCATGAATCAGTAACATATCCAATGAAGGTCATACTAAAACCTATTAACAGTTCAACAGTTCAATAATGTTGGGGATATGTAAATTATTAGATCATTTAAACACTCATTTCTTTGGATACAATTTAATGTAAACCCGCTGTAAATAACTGGTCGACGATCTCGAATTGTTTCTGCAAATGTGCTCGACAACCTCTTCTTGATGAAGCGGAATAGAAGATCTGACAAAAGACCTGCAAGCCATTGACTTTCCTAACTTTATACGCTTGCCACGATGAGTCCCATGAATACACATCGCAGTTTCTTCGTTACCTCTTGATATATATCTCAGATTCACCGTCATAAAAAATCCAGTTCAGCCTATTCGTATCAAACGCTGCATATATAGTATTAGATACCATGTTAGAAGCCTCCGTATTCAGTCGATCACACCAATCAGCAAGCATGTCACAGGTTAGATTTCCAAACCATAATAGAACCATATGATTCCAAATGTAAGGACAGATGAGTCAAACATGCTGTGGACGCACTTCCTGCTTGCCCGTTGTTTTGTTGCAAACGACTGACATTTTATTGTGTCGCTGATATATTGATTCGTGGACCCACCAAGTTTAATTCCAATTTTGGCTGATAGATTTTTACTCCAAAGTGTTTCTCACATAAGCTCAATGTTGTACATACTTACAGAATTCGTTTACTAGCAACAGTTGAACAGTTCCGTTGATTTTTAAAGGTATTCATCATTTGATCACAGTTTTCGCGTCCAGAGAGACATATGAGGCAGCCACTACAGTAAATAAGCACCAAATTTATTGGCGATCTTTAAAGATTACGTCAACTCATTATCCGAGTGTTTAGCGAGTTTCATGAATTCAGCTAAATGTTTAGACCTAATCGTGGGACATTAGTTTGAGTTAGTAGCATTGTTATTGCATCTCATCCAGAGGGAAACTGTGAACCTGCAAACTAGATAGGAGCTAATATGACTAGACCCACGGATCATGGGAACACCCCATCCACTGTGGACGAAAAAATAGTCCCAATTTATACTCGTGCCGTCCAGCTTATCCGAGTATATGTTCACATTTCCACGCTTGGTGGTTCAATTTGTAAAACGAGTGGAGGGTGTGGCGATCTTCGGAGTTGACATTGTGGAATACAGCAATACAGAATCGGAACATGCAGCGAATTTAAATGCTGTTTGAAAACAAATTCAGAAATTGAAACACTTCATCGGGGGAAAAAAGATGCTTACTGTAACACTTCAACATTTCGTTTACTGTCGTCAGTCGCAAACGTGAAAATACAGGCTGTATACAACACACGTGATTACACAATCACGTTTATGTCGAATAATTACAGGACCAGTTCTCCAAAAACGGTAACGTTGTTCTTCAAACTATTCCGTCTCCCACATGGTGTACCAGTTCACATGCAACTGCATTGCTATATACGTAGGCAGAACAAGTCTGCAACTTCTACGGCAAGTGACCGGGCACACCCTGACATAGTTGCTATATAAGAGACAGCGTTAACTTGGTGAACCGGCTGCACGAGATCCTACAACACTGATTGTAAACCAAATCATGACATCAAGCTGGCCCAGTTGACACATTCACGCCATTGTTGCGCAGTGGAAACTCAAACTTACTGGCTTCTTGTGAAGCGATGCATACCCAAACCGAACGATCGACGTTGTGTGCATAACCGTGGCTGAGGCAACCTATCAGACTGTCGCAGTCCTGACTGCAGAATATTTGGTTTGCTTGTATAGACGTCTATTCTTCGTCTGTTTCTAACTGTCCAATGTATATAATGTATATGTTTTGCATTGACGGCTGATGACTAATCGAAATGTCAGCTCATCACAAATTTACTCATCTTTCTTCCCTGATGAACTCGAAACTTTAGTCTGTGGATTAACGCAGAATTGTCACAGCTCGGAGAGACATCATTGACTCTACTGGGACACAAGGTTGGCCAGAACAAAATCACGCCATTGGCAACTAGGAAGATCTGGCTTGGAAGTATAAATGCAAACTGAGACAGTTTCTGTTTTGAGCGAGATAGTGTTAGAATCTGGTAACATTTTGCGGTCCATTGTAATTGGCGACCTCTTATGCACTAGCCAGGTTCTGGCTGGCTAACCTCTCTGCCTCCGCTAACTCGCTCATTCAACCATCGGTCTTTCCATGAGTCAGTTTCCTGGTCAACTAGCGGGCGTTCCATATGTCTACACCCTAGTTTGATTGGAGTGTTTTGCTGTGTATTGCGGTGAGGAGTTGTGGGTAAAATGTAACCCCTCGTTTCAGCTTCCAACTTCAGATGTCAACCATTAATTCATTATAATTGTTTCTTTCTACCAATCTGTTTGGTTGGGATGGTGCGCAGTTATGCTGACCTGCTTGATTCCTTTACAATTAGGCAGTTTCGGATCTCCATTGTTGAAGGAAGAGCCTTGATCGGTCAAAATATCTCGTAGTGCTTCTTGATCTACAACGATGTGTCTCATTACACTTCCGTATACAGTGTCCGCACGTTGTCTGAATATATCGGCTGCTTCTAACAATCTTGGAAAATGATCTGTTATGGCAGCGAATCAGTGATTTCCGTAAGTGGTTCTAAAAAAATGACTCACATTATAGGTGTTGGTGTAGGCATACCTGTACGTAATGATAGGGACCTCATTATTTCCGCACAAAACCGCCTCCTTCCTCGGGAAAACACTTTTACGTAGTCAGTGAGTGGAAATATCTTGAACTGGCGACAGGTAACCTTCATTAATTTTCACCTGCTCGACCTTTAGTCCACTATGCATATTGGTGGCTTGCCGACCTTAACAATATTTTCGTTAACTGTCTTTCGTCTTTTTGCTTCCAAAATACTTGTCGGTCATTGTGCACCATATAAATACCCTGTAGTTTCCTCCTTGTCACACACGTTGTTGGAGTGGAACAAAGCTACTTTTACACCTGTCTGCTGGTTTGTCTTGGATGCAATTAACGGGGACAATCGAGTTATTGTTGGAACAAGATTTTTCCGCGTTAATTATCACGAGAAGAATCTGACTCATTTCAAGCCCATTACTATACCGTAGACAATTCAGCGCATTCTTTCGAGGCAATACAAAGATTATTTCCAATTCGGATGTTCTTATAGATTCCATCCGTTTTTATTCTCGGCAGAGTAAATCAACAACACAAGTTTTGTTTTTTAAGCATAAGCAAGATTACTGCTGCAGCCGTAAAACCTGATATAATCCACATCATGAGTTTGCTGTCGGGATCCTGTTGGAAACTTTGATCCCGCAAATTTGGCCTCCATTTTATTCCATGTATATATTATCGTCAAACCCTCCTTTCTGCCGTTTAACAGTTTTGTTCTGCGGCAGTTATTACCTAATTAGCATAGTCCACAAATCTGCCTAACTGTTCCAATACAGCTGCGATTACTGCACTAATGGCAACCGTTGTGACGATGAAGTTCTATTCAGTCACTGGTAATTTCACGATCATTTGTCTATCCTTCATCAGTTGTTGGATCTTTACAAATGCATTATTTCAACCTAATTGCTTATCTGGAAATTGCTAACCTCCACAAAGCAAGTTAGAAAGCATGAACCTTGTGTAGATTATTCAATAGTTCTCATATCGCTGTGATGTCCACGAATGTATTAACTATGATCTTCCGACATAAACCCAAAACATTCCATTGAGTTTCTTCGGCAAAGATACGGGGATAAATGAATCGGTCATCTGCACCCTTCCACCTACTCGTCCTTTACATTCCAATCAGTTTCCCATTGTATCTGTACTGGAAGTTTTATGGGAAAGACTGGTCGAAGTTGCTTTGGCTCGATGGGGATTTCCTGTACACTTCAGTCGCGATGGCTATGATGGTTTTAGCTCGTTGTGAAAATAGTCGGAATCTGCACATTACCGTTTGGAGTAGTCAACTGTAGTGTGCTGGATTCGAACGAAAGGTTTTCCATCATTCTCCTCTTTTTTCCTGGACTCCAGTTGCCTTTTCGACACACAGTAATTTTATTAATTTACATTAATTTCATGTTTCATTATCAATGAGTACGCTTCAGTAGGATCATGCTTCTTCCACATTGGTCAGTTGACTGACTTTCCAGACATCATTAGACCTATTTCCTCAACTGATGAGTTGCGAACGTAATGTCATTGCGCAAGACATCTTACAAACTACCGTTTATCACTTTCAAATTCATTGGTGGGTACCAATATTTAAAGATAGTTTCTAGTGATTTTCCAGTCTAGATCTGTAGTAAAGATGAGGGGTTTGCGGGGAGAGAACGCCGAACTTGTAATCCTCATAAACCTTTCCAGTGATATTTCACAAGAGGTCAACTTCAGACTGTCCCTTCGGTTCTCAACGTATCTGCACATTTCCCTGAGTCGCGGGTGTTCCGTACCCTACCACTCTCATCAGTGATTCTACTATGCCACGCAACATACCACCTGGCCTAAATTTTCATGGTCACACTTCCGACAGTTCTCGAAATGTAGAGCATATGAGAAAACACAACTGTACGTTTATTATTTTATCCTAGGTAAATGGAAGTAGGCCATAGAAATAGGGCTTTTAGTGATTACATAGTTGGCGACAAACTGGCATCCAATCTGTGCAGCATTCAACGGAGTAATCTTCGCCGATTTGTACAGCAATTTTAGAACAACGTCCAAATGTATCGATTCAAAAAATTACATTTAACCCTTTGAGGCTAATCCACCCTCTTGTCGATAACTAGCTCTTCCGTTTTCAACTTGTTCCGTTCCACCGCATTCGCTGTTAGTTGGTTATAAACGTGGCCAGCATAACAGAATGTGGCATGGTCATCATGTACTTCAGTAAAATAACCAGGCTACTTATATTTGGCCGGAAGTAGTAAACGTTAGTAGGCAAATTTCATTTAAGTAAGGTTGGCAGAAGCGCAGTCGACTGGTTGTCTGACTAGTTAACATTAGTACATGTGATTTAGAACATTCGCATGCAATTGTTTTCACGTAAAATAGCTTACTCAACACTATTTCGTTGCTGTCAATTCCATTATGTGCTCCCACAAAACTCCTAACCTTATGTCTAGTAGGGTTTTGTGTATACATGTTTGTTTTGGTTGCAGGTAAGTTGCAGGAAATCTTGCTTACCATAAAGTGAACATCGGTCGTGATCGACAGCAGTGTTTTCATGGAATTGTGGTAGCTGTGATCACTCACGAGTGATGTCCAATTTATAAGATACATGATAACCACTTATGTCAAAGGACTTTCTAATCGTCTAACCATCGAACAACATTCAACTTCGTTCAAATTCCAGCCGTTACGATCAAAACCACTGCAAACAAACCATCACGTGGAGTATTTCCATCCGACCAATGAAGTTTATCTGTGCCAACATAACTTCAAAATATTTCACCACTAGTGACTTCTCCCGTCAGATCATCAACAAATGACATAATTTATCGCACAGTAAACTCATCTGAGGAGTGCCACGTATGGTAAACACTTACTACGCTACACATCTAAGGTGGTCACTGAGTGAAACCATGGCGTGCTCAAGCGAATTGTTCACCACATCTGTTAAGTTGATTCCACAGAAATTGTAGCTTAAGC